>OU964967.1:3573635-3628635 GCA_918808275.2 Dolichovespula sylvestris
GTAGTAGTAGTAGCAGTAGTAGTAGTAGTAGTAGTAGTAGTAGTAGTAGTAGTGGTAGTAATAGTAGTAGTAGTCTGCCATCCGAGGTTGCGGCTGCCTTCCTTGTAATAATTTTTACCGTAAAAATGTCGACTAATATACATACATAGCTGCACGCTCCCACGCTCAAATCACTCGAAAAAGCGAATCGTACCTGACAAGCGATAATATCCCCAAATCGTTTCTCCTTATCGTAATCTTCATCTTTTTTGTTTTTGTCTATTTTGTTGTTGTTGTTATTATTATTATTATTATTATTATTATTATTATTATTATTATTATTAATATTATTCCTTTTCTATCTCTTCTTCTTCTTTTTCATTAAACTTATATTAGCCTCATCCACCAAGAATATACACATATATAGTCTAAGGAAGAGAGAGTTGGTGAAGGATGGGAAAACGCTTGTGGATAAGAGGGGTGGGAGGGAAATTAGCGGTAACACACATGCCTCGAGAGGTTATGAGTTTGCTCCTGGGAAATAATCGCATACGTAAACGGCGACCGCATATGCTAATAATAAACCTGCTTTTACACGACCTAAACTATAGTTTTACTTTTGTCTCACATCATAAGTCGTACTAATTATTAAAGATGACACGAAGAGCGGGAGAGAGGTAGGGAAAGAAAGGGAAAAGGATTCGAGGATTTGGATTCAAGGATGTTTCTTTTTTATCTGAATTTTTCCTAAACGATACTCGTAACAACTATTCTTTTATTTTATTTTATTTTTAGCATTAAGTAGAGTAGGTAAACGTTAAACGAAGCTCAGTTGATTGTTTCGGGAACGACCACCTCGCTTTGTTAATTTCATTTTTTCTTCTCTCTCTCCCTCTCTCTCTCTCTCTCTCTCTCTCTCTCCTTCTTTTCATAGACATTCGTTCTTACTTAAGAATCTTTCTGGATTTTCTTCGTTCAATCTACCTTCTTCATTTCCTTTCGAAGGAAGCGAGGTGTGTACGCATATCGTCTTTCTTCGTGTACCGCGTATATGTGTGTGTGTGTGTGTATGTGTGTGCATGTGTCTTTCTCGCGCGTGCGGACACATGTTTCTCTTTTAAAAGATCGGCGAACGTCATCGTATTGTTTCAATGTTTTTTTTTTTGTTTTGTTTTGTTTAATCTTTTGTAATTTTTTTGTTTGTTTGTTTGTTCGTTTTAATTTCGTGCGCGAAGAATCGATAAATTCGACGAGAATTTTCGATCGATTCGACACGCTCCTTTAGTTGCTTTAAGGACGATGATTTTGACATTGCTGCTGCTGTGGCTGCTTCTTTTGCTGCTGCTGCTGTATGCTGGGATATCGCAATAAACGTCCTTCTTTCTATCTACGATCCTGGCGAGGAACTTTGCGTGCTTCCCTTCTCTTCTTCTTCTTTTTCTTCTTCTTCTCCGTCAACATCATCGTCGAATTAGACGATCAACGAACTAATTTTTCGACGTCAAAATTGTCACGAATTCTGAAAGAATATATATACATATAAATATATGTGTGTGTGTGTGTGTGTGTATAATAGCTTAGCATATTGATCGAAAATCGTCGCAAGGAGTCTTCATCCAATCTTCCCCTTTTTTGTTGTTTTCTCACAATGCTTTTTTATTATTCTTATTTTCTTTCTTTTTTAAATGCCAACGAGGACCGTTCATTGTCGACTCACGATAACGATCTTCGAAAGTCATTAAAAATAATTACCTTCATAGTTAACCATCCCATCGCCATCTAGGTCCGCCTCCTTGATCATGTCGTCGACTTCTTCCTCCGACAATTTTTCACCAAGATTCGTCATTACGTGCCGTAATTCCTTCGATGAGATCATACCGTCTTTGTTCTTGTCAAATACCCTGTACGACGGAAATAATTATCGAATTAATTTCCGGAAGGAGAGAAAAGTGGATGAGGGGAAAAGAAGAGGGGGAAACAAAAGAAAAAAGAAAAAAGAAGGAACCAAAAAGGACGAGAGAAAGAAATTAGAGAGGCGGGGAGAAAGAATTCTCTAGTGGCACAACCGACTTTCGTAAATATCGATTAGCTCGGGAATCACCTAAACGCTTCGCGTAGCTCGTCCTTCCCGTCTGCTCCCTTCATCTTCTTTGACATCATTTGCAGGAACTCATTAAACTCAATGGTACCATTACCATCTTGATCCACTTCATTCACCATATCTCGTAGTTCCGTATCTAAAATGCATAAAGTATATATCATAGAAATTCTCTAATTACGATGTTCAACTCAACAAATTTTCAATTATTTTTTATTTAAACAGGGAATGTCACGAGTAAGAATTATATATATATATATATATATATATATATATATATATATATAATTTTCTATGGAAGAAAAAGATTGTTACATGATCAAAGTGGCTCGCTCTATTAGTATGTATATAGCTCTCAGACACGATCTTTCTCGCTAAATGGATTCTCCAAGTATTGTAGACATGTAATTTTAAATCTGACATTCTTTTGTTCATAATGGATAGAACGATAAAAGAATAATGAACAATCAGTCTATAATGAATTATTCTCTGTATCATTATGTAAGATTTCTAAAGAGACGAAAAGATACCCCTTTTTCGTTCGTCAACTCTTTAATGCGGCAACTCGACGGTTCTATCGATTACTTTTCTTTTCTATCCCGTTAGATAAATTCTCTCTTAGATTTACCTAGGCATTTCTCTCTTATTATACAACAGTTATATTACACACATTATTCCATTCTCTTTAAATATATTTATTATTCGTAAATAATCAATTATTATAATACAAGCATTCTTTAAATAAATAAATAAATAAATAACGATGAAAATAATAGAAACTATTTCGATTAGTCGATACGACCGATAATTGTAAAGGAGATAAAAAGAAAGGAAAGAGAGAGAAAAAAGATTTCGAGAGATCTATCCGCACGGTAAAGATATTTTGCCCAGGCTAAGCTTTCATCAGAGAGCATGGCGTAAAGCCAGATCGTATTTACCTTCTGGCCTACGAATAACGATGCCGTCGTCCGAATATTTGTGCGCGCGTGCACCCGATACGCATAAACATAAATCGTACGTCCGCATAAAAAGAGTTCTTACTCACCGGACGGTCTCTGTCCCAAAGATCGCATGACCACGCCAAGTTCCGCCATGGTGATCGTCCCATCCTCGTCTTTATCGAACAGCATGAATGCTTCTTTGAATTCTGTAAATAAGAGAAGGGAGGATTGAATAGGTGGGTGGCGTTCGAGTGGGTGGTTAGGAAATACAAACAAAAATAAACAATCGGTATAATTAAGCGCTTACTCAATGATATTATTCAAGCAATTATATTTATTAATTTACTAGTATTACCATTATAGATTGAACGTTTACATTTGCTTATTGTTGATATTAATCAATGCATTGTATTCATTAATTAATTAGTTGAACGTATTAATACTACAGCCAATTATAATTTCACAGATTTAACGGATATGTGGGTAATATTGTAAGCATTGCTATTAATAAAATGAATACGTAGCGAGTGTTTCGATATGTGGAAAGAAGGGAGGAGAAGGAAAAAAAAATAAAAATTCGACGTCGCGTCGGTCTACAGGTACGGATTTTTACTATCATCGGAGAAAATATACGCGAAATTCGTAACACACATCACACACACGCACACGCGCGTGTACTTTATCCAATTCACATTTTATGACATTATAAAATAACGAACGTCGCCCGACGTTTCTCTTCTCATCCTTCGAAGACACGCGAATTTAATCGATTCGATCTTTGGCTATGTGCCGCAGAAGACAAAAAGTCTGCAAGATTTTATTGAAAGGAGCAACACGCGCCGAAAAAGCAACGATGTCGGTTTGCTATATAGAAACTATGTACTTTTTGTTGTCGCGATTAAGAATCATTTTCTTGGTTCGTTAATTGCTTTTTCCGTCTGTGCTGATATCTCGGCGTACTGTTATAATTAAAATCATAACGGACCAAAAACTTCGGCAGGGATTTTCACAAAAAAAAAAAAATAACACTTCGAAGGGTCAAACATTAAAGAAATTCTTTTTTTCTATTTTCTTTTTTCCACGTACGCGGAGGAAGAAAAAATTCTAAAAAGAAAAGAAAAATACTTCTCTGTGCCCTGTGCTCGTTTAAACGAAACGAAATTAGTAGTCTAAAGGGATAACACGCAAGTGCAACGAAATCTTGACGAACTTTAGAAAGAAAAAAAAAAAAAACGCTATACGTTCCCAATTCCGCTTCCGCAGGTAAGATTACGTTTCGCCTAGCCAGTTGAAAAATATATCGAACGTTTTTGTAATTAAAATCTCGCTGCCGAATATGCTTTTGCTGTACAGCAAGAAAATTAGAAAAACCTTGAAAAAGTAGTCCCGTGTACGTACGTACATACATACATACATACGTACATACATACATACACACACACGTAAGTACGATTCAAAAAAGAAAGAAAAGTACGAGGAGTGGCCAACTGAGTGGCGGAGTCAACGCGCTGCACCATTACTACATACATTTGCATATATAAATACTTGAGCTGAATGCAAAAGCAAAATAGACTCTACCGGCGAAATCTAGCTGCGGTATTTTTCTCGCTACGTAACCAAGCCAAAATATTCATTTAATTACAAATCACAAAAAAATAAATCATTTATCGTCGAACAAATTTCTTATAATTAAATAATAATATCAAACTTACCAGCCACTTGATCTTCCGTGAGACCATACTCGGACTGAAACAAAGCAAGAGAAGAGAAAAAAAAGAATAACACATTTGAATTATTCCAACGAGCATAAAGTAATCTTTTAAAAGATAAAGATGTTTACTCCTAAGGGAAGTTTAACAGAGAAATGATTATTACTACGTAGATACAACCAACTTCTATTTACTACCGAAACGCGTTCTCGTAAACCAACGTAAAACTAAAATCGAGTTGAAAGGTAGAGAGAGAGAGAGAGAGAGAGAGAGACAGTTCGCGTTCTAAACAAGCATATAATCAAGCAAGTGGGCGTGGCACGACGTTCGTAAAGTTCGCGTAATTAACGACAGCGCTCTGACTCGCGAATACCGTCATTATTATGTCGATTTATACCACTTTCACGCGCACGCCTGTATTTTGCACGCTAAATCGTTATTAAAGTTTGTCGAATCAAAAGCTTACATTTTGTTATTATCATTGGAACTATATTGACTCATTCGTAAAATTGAAGATATCCTAAGAAGAGTAGACGTTTAGTCATTTTCGATGTCGATTTTGTTACGTTTCCTTGATTGAGGTAGGAACTTCAAAAAAAGAAAAAAAGAAACAAATAAACAAAGAAAACTATACTACAAACGATTCCTGAAACACGATAATAAAAAAAAAAAACCCCGATACAATAGATCCTGTCCGCTTGTATTCCCACTTTTGCTTGATAAAGGGATAACGATCTTCTCGTATGTTCGTGCTTTTAATAACGGGAATGTTTATATCGAAAAATGACGGAATTGAGATGTTATCGACATGCAAACCCGTACATTCGATTTTTCTTTTCTTTCTTGTCAGGATTCTTTTGTCAGTATTCGTTGTGAAAAATATTGCGGTTCAATCGCGAACGGTTCCATTTCCATATCCATTATATCGGTGTCCACGTTTCGTCCTTGCGGTTCGTATAGTTCGAAAGTAAAGCCGATGCGCTTTTCCGTTCGAACGATAGAGATTGAAAAAGGAGAAAAAAAGAAAGAGAGAGAGAAAGAGAGAGAGAAAGAGAGAGAAAGCGCGAAAGAGACAAAGCACTTTTTATGGCTTCACAACTTTTCGAAAGTAGAACACTCACAGAGATATTTCTGATCTGACAGTCGATTTGATTTGTTAGCCGTCTAAGCTTACGATATTCGTATGTGTATTTCCTTGAGTCTGCCATAACAGTGTGGCTATTGGGGCGATACTAAATTCGAATAGATCTTGGTCTTTTCGTCGGCAAGAGGGAACGAGCGAACTAGACAGGATGGTTCTTGGCCGATTGCCTACTAGTATTAGGCTTTCGTTAGAATCCCCATCCGTGTAATTCAGTACGATGCTCGTTCTCTAATTAAGAGGTCACACACACACACATACACACATACACACTTTATCGGATGGTATATGTAGCTTATAATAATGCCTCGCCTTGTCTTTCTCATCATCAAAAACCCGACTAGTAGACACGATTTTAACAAGGACGTCGTTGCTTCGGTTCGTCACACAGGCGCCGTTTAAATGGGTAAATAAAATTCGTGTCTTTCGTTATTCTTATACAATCTTTCTTTCTTTCTTTCTTTCTTTCTTTCTTCTTCTTCTTTTTTATTTTTTCTTTTTTCTTTTTTTTTTTTTTTTTTTTTTTTTTTTTTTTTTACTATAAAAATGTCGCCGAAAAATATAATAAATTTACAATATTACATTGATTTTTATGAATTGGAAATTGAAATCGCTCGGGCAATCGCGTTATTTGTAAAATGATATACAATTGAAATTTTACGATTCATATTGCGATTTTATGATAAATTGATGTTAAATATTCTAACACGGTTCATTCCGTTATAATACCCTCGCTGTTCGTATGATTAACGATAACTCAACGATAATCTAGGGACGGTGGCGAAGAGAAGAAACAGGTTGCGTGCAGTAGTCGATGAAAAATACGATAGTTTACCTCCATATTTTATAAGATACCGCAGAAACTTGTTGAAATATTTTTTGCCGTAACGTTGGTTGGTATGGTCCAATAAAAATATCCTTACATTTAGCTAATGAAATATGCATAGCATCCGACATTTTGATAATAAAAGAAGTTTCTTTGAAAGAGTGCTAAAGTTTTTAATTCGTTCTTTGCATATTTCGTTAGATTTATAAAGCGAATCGAATTAAGATTCTAATCGCGAAAACATTTGGGAAGTGTTTCCCTTTAATTCTATTCCATTTATCCCATTAAATCTGGGTATTATAATGAGTATGTCAACTTCAGAAAAACAACCTCGAGGAATACGATCTCTTGATGAAAACTTGTAAGACACTCGAAAACATTCTAGTCATAAATTGAACGTTAACGTCTTTGAGATTACGAAAAATCCACGGTAATTTGAAAACGACGTATACGGAGATATGGTACGTGATGTATTTTATGTGACATGCATGAACAACAATAATAATAATAATAATAATAATAATAATAATAATAATAATAATAATAATAATAATAATAATAATAATAATAATAATAATAATAATAATAATAACAACAACAACAATAATAATAATAATAATAATAATAATAATAATAATAACAATAACAATAATAACAATAATAATAATAATAATAATAATAATAATAATAATAATAATAATAATTAACTCAATTAAATTAATTTTGTTTATACAACGACGTCGTTAATCAATTTAATCAATAAGACAGAAGAAATCAGAAATTCTTTATCGAGAAAGTAAATTAACGAGTAACTATGGAGGATTATAATGAAGTGAAAGAAAATATTATGTTAGATCGTATAATTTGCACCTATTTATATCTTATCGACCAAACTAAACGGGTAAAGAAAATTTTCTAACATCGCTTCGTCCTAATGTTTCGAAGTAAATCGAATTTAACGAAGGGGAAAATTCTGTTACAAGGTATGAGATGGGACAATTTTAATGACATTTGAAACAGCTCATCATTTTCCTTGAAACAAGTAATTCCTCAAAATACGTTCCTTAGAAGAGTAAAACTTTCGCGTACCATTTGAAATACTTGACAAAATGAAATAAGGATTGGAGTGGGATTATAATTCAGTTTAGAATCTAATCGGTAAAGTACATATACTTTGATGCAATCACATTAAATTATAACGAATCGGATTACAAGGTTGTTTCTCAATCAATGTCCTCGTATAATTAAAACGTATCTCAGAAGCATAACCTCTCGTGATTCCGTGTAAGCGTTTAACACCGATTAGGTAAATCTTAGTCCTTAGAGCCGATCTGTCATTTTCACTGACAATCGTATGTACTTACGTACATACGTACATACTATACTTACATATTATTCATATATTATTTACACACATAAATACATATATACAAGAGATAATATCAAAATCTTTGTACGAAGTAATTCATCAATGCTCAATAATCCAGCGATATATCTTACTGTCGAAGAATTCGAGCTCATAAAATTTGTAACTATAACTAGCTCTCGATTCATAATCTTACCGGTGAAGGTAGGGATTTCTTTACGATAAGGATGAAGGAAGTAGATAGAAGAGAATCAAAGAAGAGCATCGTGTCGATCGTAAGTACTGTGGGAAAAGGAGCACAGCTCGGTCGTTCTTCTCCTACGTGAACTAGTACTCGGATATCTCTTCGACGTTCGGAGTTTCAAGGGAAAAGGACGAGATACTATCGAGATATTTTCTTCCCTCCCTCCCTCAGCCCCTCCCCCCTCTCCCCTTCGCTATTCTACACTTCGATATTTCCCTCGGAGTTTCTCCTTCGAAAAGAGGCCGGCAAGGTCGAGCTTTTTGATTTGGGTCATGTCGTTTTCAAGCGAGTTTCGGATAGAAATAGAAAAAGGAAAAGAAAGAGAGAGAGAGAGAGAGAGAGAGAGAGAGAGAGAGAGAAATAGGAAAGAGGTAAAAGGGAAGAAGAAAGATTCGTATAAATTCATGAAAAGTCCGAGAGGAATCGGTACCTTCGTGGAATCCCACTGTACATAACCGTTCGTTTATACTTATAATATGTATGTGCGTCTTTGAAATTCCACGGGGTTTCAACATCAAACTTAATACGTCTTACGCGAATCTTTCTCGTTGTCTTTACCTCGAATATTTCTGAAAACGTAAGTATATAAACATGTATACATAATGGGTAGGTTTCTCCATTTAATGGAAAATATTTTTCGCAATTTGTATCAGAAACAATTTACTTAGGCTACACGTAGTTACTACTTATTTAACAAATAAGAACATTTCGTTCTTTTAAATTCTCATTAATATCGTCACGATGAAAATCTCTGATATTTATGGATTAATGGAATTTATTACTAAATATCTTTTCGTTTTCATTTAGTTCGTGATAAGTGTAACGAGGCGATTGTTGTCACTGTCGAACATTCTTTGAATTCACTGATCGAACAATGGTTATATATTATATATTAGGTATATTTATATTAGATAAAAGAAAAAAGGAAGAACACTTGCGAATTCGGTAAATGGTAGGAAACTTTTCAATGAGATCATAATTACGATGCGTTGTTTCGATCGTGATTATTTTCTCTGTCGGTAGAAGGCAAATGCACACACATATACATACACGTGCACACATATATATATACACACAAACACACATATATATACATATATATATATATATATATATATATATATACACGCACACATACACGTGGTGAGAAAGTAAAGCTTTGATTTTTTTTAAAGAGAAACAAAAAAGAATGAACGAACGAGCAAAGTTTGAAATGAGAGCACGGTAAAAGCGGTAGAAAAATATTCGTTTCTCTCGGAAAGACCGCACCGATGGGAAGGAAAAAGTAAACAAATTTGTGCGAATGCGTAATTTTGGAGAAAACGTTCGTAGCGTTCACTGATGTTCTTCCCCTTTTTTTTCCTTTCTCCGTTTCTTTCTTCTCCTTTTCTTTTTTCCTTTAATTAACATCTTACGAATCAGTCGACTTACGCTTATTTGTCTCGTTTGACAATCGATCGTGCTGGTCAATCTTCGTAACTTTCCATACGCCGAGCTATATTTCTTTTCCGTTTCGGCCATTTTTTCTGTTTTTTTTTTTTTTTTTGTTTTTCTTTTACCGGAAGACTTATTTTCCTCGGGATATAATTCTTCGTTAACGGTACAGGAGATTTTCTTTGAGTTCTTAGTCACATAAATATCTCGGTAAGTCCCGCGACACTTGTCTCGATAATTCACTCGTTTTACTGCATCCTTTACGGGTCGAAGTTACGATCTGATCCCCCCGATCAGCTTGTTCACATTGGACACTTATTTTATACGGTCACTTTGATTTTTCTCCAACGGTGTTCGGCTTCTTTCACCTACGTTCCTTAACGTTTTATTATTAATATCAAAGGTTACGGTAGCGACGTGTTTTTTTTTTTTTCCTAAAGTCCCTTCCCGTTCGCTTTCACCCAGTGAAGAGGTCGACGTACATTACTCACGACAAGGCTCGTGCGAGCACAGGTCCGAGCCAAAATAATATTTATGGACTACCGACGTTATGCTCGAGCTAAGATCACTGTTTAGTCGCCAAAGAGACCTAGCTTTAACAATATCTTTTTTTAAACTTTATTGTTTTTCCTTTTGTTTTATTTTCTTTCTTCTTCTTCTTTTCTTTTTGTTTTATCCTCCCTTAAATTATTATTATTGACGTTGGACGGACGTCCAAAGTTTCAATTCCATCCGTTATTCTCATTTCAATTTGCACATCTCGTAAAAAACAAGATCCTTCCTTCGAAGAACCTTGATAATACGTTTGCCTTCTAGAAAACTATCGATGGTCATACTTCGTCGATTTCCACCATACAAAATAGTAGTAGTTTAGGCGCATCGATTTACACGTCGTAACTATTCACTCGCGTACAATTCACGTTCGACTTTAACATGAGAACGACAGAGTTCGAAGACAAAAGATGTCGGAAAGATGTCTTTGGTCAACCTTCGGCTGTTTTTAACTGTCATTGCCCCTCCACGATCGGCTGGCAACAAGAAAATGGCAGACGGTGTCTTCTCCCTCCTTATAATAGCGTTTCGTTGTGGCCGGTGGTAACGACGCTACGCTCATTGCCAAACGTCGAATGACTCGTGTATACGATGATTAACAAGAGGGAACAGAATATTTCTCATCAATTTGTCATTTACACTTGCTCTCGTTTCTACATTGATCTTTATTACTGACACATTTCATTCATACCAATAAGTTCTTTCTTCTATTATTACAATATAACACGTTAAGTAAATAGACGCGTAAAATGAATAAACGTTAAATAAATACACGTAATAATTGGTCGAGTGACAAATGAAAATTTGGTTCCATCCATTCATTCTCTATCATTGATATTTTGTAATCTATTCATAAATAATACATTCTTTTTTTTATTCATAGATATCTATTCAGAAGATTGGATATAAATATATTATATATATATATATATAGAAATATATATATATATATATTTATATATTTAACATCGTTTCGATCTAATTTTACATTATCGATTGCCATTCTATTTCGGTAAAGCGTCTTCTAAAAAAGACTTTGACTTTAAATCGAAACTTTCACTTCGTTTGTAACGAGACGTTTGTAAGAAGACGAAATAGAAGTAGTAGTAGTAATAGTAGTAGTAGTAATAGTAGAACGAGAAGAAGAAGAAAAGGAAGCTGTCTGGAACTATTTTTGGAATGACTCGGCGCAGAAATTCGAGATTCTTGTGAACCGTTTTATTACCTGCCACGGTTCAAGCCAATTAACATTTCCGGGTTTAAATTCCTCGTTTGTTTACTAAAGCACGAAATAATGTTACAGCGTCTGAACAATGAAAATCGTATTGTACTCGTTCGATTGTAAATAAACGATGAGAAATATCGTATGCTCCTTCTATTGTATGTACATTAACGATATGTCGATAGAGAATTCTTGTAGAATCGACTTTATCCTCATACTTTTTTTCTTTCTTTTTTCTTTTCCTTTCTTTTTTTTTTTTTTTCATTAGAGCAACGTACGGAACGAAACTACTATGTAACTACCACTGGCACAGTTGTTACGGTGCATCAATTAACGAAGTTCGGGTTGTAAAAAATTTTAATTGCATTTTCACTTGCAAAGCAGAAGAGGCATCGATAAATTTCGCGTATGCACGTTCCAAATGTTTTCCACGTTAATCCGGTAGTACCATCTGTCGGCTTTCGTTTCGACGTTAGCTTCTTTCTGCTTCCTGGATCATATTAGACACGCTTGCCTCGTTTTCAGAAACTAATGCGATACAAAGTGTGTCCCAGTAATTTTGCAAACATTAAAAGCTAAAGCGCTCGAAACATGCACATATTAAGAGATCTATTTCGCATATGATCGTTGCAATGCATCAAATAACATCCTATGATGATAAAATTTCTTTCATTAATTTGAGTAATTTAAAAATTCATTAAAAAATTAATTGTCGTAAAAAAAAAAAAGACAAAAAGAAATAGAGAAAAACGAACTAAAATGTCATTTTTAAGAAAAGTCGTAAGAGAGAATTATTTTTTATATTAATAAATACTTCGAATTTACTCGTCGTCGAAGGAAAAACGTTTATACGTTAATATCGTCGTTTCTCGTAACATAGATCTTGAAATATTAATTATGTTTCGAGCTGACAGAAAAACCAGTAGAAAGAAAATTTTACGAGCTAAACGATTATACGTTGATAGTTCGAGTAGATAAATAAATTTATGGTCGGACATATACTTTCTCGTATATCGAATACATACGTAACTACATAGTTACTTTGAATCTGATTTCAACGAACAATTATCACTCTGCACTTTTTTCATTATTTTTTTATTCTTCCAACGTTATATTCAGTTTGAATAATCGAAGCTATAAAAATATGTTACAACTATCATCACAGTTATTCATCCTTTTACTTTGATGGAGGCTCAAAAGTTTAATATGCAAATTATAAGAATATTAAAGCTCCGCTATTAATATAGCACGATAGGATTGAAATTATATGTTTTTATAATCTCTCTCTCTCTCTCTCTCTCTCTCTCTCTCTCTCTCTCTCTCTCTCTCTCTCTCTCTGCCTTTCTCTCTTCGAACTTTATTCATGTTCATCGAACTTACCAGATTTATGGTGACGATGAGATCGTACTGTTGCCTCTGGCCTTTCTTTTTGTTCTTTCCCGTTTTAACGGAAGCAGCCTTAGGGGTGACTTTGACCTGCCCTTTTTGAGCTGTTGGTTTTTGCGCTGGCTTTGTCGCGACCTTGGCACCAGGAGCCCCCTTTTGTCCAGCTGCTAACGGTGCCTTCTGACCCGTCGCACCTTTCTGATTCACGTGGCCAACTCCATCGGCTGGCTTGTTGCGTGCCTGATGGGGGAAAAAAATATTACTGGTTAGATGTCACGAAGATATGATCTACTTGAACAATGATAACGATCAGACGGGTCGAACTCGTATCATAGCTTTTCTCTGAACTCCCTCGAACATAGTCGAGCATAGTCGAGCGTACACGATGAGTAAAAAAAGAAAAGAAAAAAAAGGAAATAGAGACGCAAGATATATCGTTAAGATCACGTAAAAATCCCTTTCCCCTCCCCTCCTACCCATTTGAAACACGCTGCGCCATTTGTGAAATGTTTCAAAAGAGAATGAGATACTTATAACTCGATTATATTCGTTGCTCTCGCGTGTAAGCTCGCGTGAAGTCACAGCGCCAGAAATGAAATTTCATTCCGCAAGAATCGGCAAGGACGGTCGAAACGGCGGAAAGAAAATCGCGGGAAAATTTTCAAGCTGGAAACGAAAGCTACGAGCTTAAATTATCAGCTCGTAATTCTCGTTCCCTCGTCGGGAACGCCTCGAAAATACAAAAAAAAAAAAAAAAAGAAAAGAATATTAGATGTCGGTGGTATCACCGTGGGCAGCCATATTGTCCGCTTGAAATAATAATCCTCATTTGCCAACGGTGTTTTATTGTCTCTCGTAAGAACAAGCTACGAGAAATTGGATGGAGTTTTCTTCTCCTCACTGCACTTAAGAATTCGCGTCGCTTTATGATCGTAACGTTGCTCGTAAAACTCCCCCGAAATATGCGCCCGTGGTGTTTCAGCAATCTTATTATTTTCGAATGAATCATCTTTACGAGTCGGTATCATCGAGTCGGCCCGAAACGAGATCTACCCGGAAACAGAAAATCTAAACAATATAATATCGCGCGTAAACATTTATCTCTTAACGGTTTTATTGTTTCATTGTTGGACAACGAACCGTGCGAGGGAAAGCCGTTTTACGCGCGCATTACGATTTTATTCGTCGAATTTGAAATATTTCCCGGAGAGTGTAGGCCTTATCGATCCGTCCGATCGCGTAAAACGTTCGATTCTTATCGAACGACGAGTTTTATTTTTCTTTTTATTTTTTTTTTTTTTTTTTTTTTACTATGGAAACTGCAACCCCGGAGTTGGACGAAAATCTGGACAAAGGAAACAAATGGTCGGTGGAAAAGAAGGAAATGCAAAAGTAATCTTATTTCCGACGGTCGATGAAAGTTAGGAAAATACAAAAAGTGGGTCATCGCTGATCAGGAATCTCTTTCATATCAGAAAATCAGAAACGCTGGGAATCGTTTTCCTTTTTCTTTTTTTTTTATCTGTCTTTCTTTTCTTTTCTTTTCTTTTTTTTTTTTTTTTTACGATATCCTACGATAAATCCCTTCTCTCGTTGAAACGAATTCGACGAAAGTGTTTCCAAACGAACGTCCGCGACTCGCTGTAAACTTCGTTTTATAAATAAATCAACGTGAAAGCGGTCTTGGGACACAGGGACGTGATATCTCTCTGAATCAGCGAGGAGAGAGATTTTAGATTGGAGTACGCAAAAAGGATTTGTCAAATTTTGCGTTATCGAATATATCGCATTATCGCGATACGTTCGTATTCTAACGATCTCTTTCCGTCGATTTAATACATTTTCTCTTTTTCCTCCGTTACAACATTCGCGCATGTATGCATGTACGTTTCGTGGTCTTTCGCAAAATCGACTCGATTATAACAAGAACAAGGGCGTTCGATATTTTCAATAAACTCATAATCGTGCTATCGAAGGAAATCTAGGTAGATTCGCCTTCGATTGGATGGATTTCCTATACCATTTTTACCGTAGAATGGATGTATCGATACGGCCAGCAGATTGAAATTATCCAGCCTGTATTGGTTTTTATTTCTTTTTCCTTTTTTTTTTTTTTTGTGTCGGAGGAAAAGAAGAATTCGAAATATTCGTCGCGAACGAGCTTTCGAGAATATTACCACGATAAAAATAAAACAATTCATTGCAGATTCGAGTTCAACTTTCATTTTTCCATCAAATTCGAATGTGTTCTTTCTTTTTATATTCTTTGTCTTTCTTTTACTTTTTTTTTTTTAATTTTTAATTTTTAATTTTTTATTTTTTATTTTTTATTTTTATTGTCTGGATAAATGATTAAGACAATAACTTAAAACTATTGTGCAATCTTTTTCTATGTACCATTTGCACGTGTCACTTATAAATTCGATTTAGAGGGAGGCAAGAGAATCGATATTAAGCGTGTAACCATTTATAGGGAAGAGAGACTATAGAAGATTTAACGTCGTGGAAATATGTCGAACGTTCATGTTTACGAGGGAAAAATGCATCAACGAAATGAAAAATATTTAGGTGTTTATATGTACATATAAAAAAAGGAATAAAAAAATCATAAAAATAAAAATAGAAATAAAAAAAAAAAAATAATAATTAAAGAGAAAGGAGTACAAATGAAAGAATCAAATTGAACAGTGAAATGCATTTCCTTGACCTCCTCGTTCTCGTCACACGTAAAGCTTAGTCTTTCTTATTCTTTTGTATTATTGCACCAACGGAAACGTGAAAAGGCTTCTCGGCGGTTTCCTTTCTTTTTTCTTTTTCTTTATTTTTTTTTTCTGTTCATATTTTCAGTGAAAACGCGAGCATGTACACCGGCAAAAATGTTGTCTTCAACCGGATAAGAATTCGCGAAGCATGAATTCACGAAAGACAGGAACCTATGTGCTTACCTATCTCTATGTATTACATAATACACACACACACACACACACACACAAACAAACACACATACACACACATACATATACATATACATACATATATATATATATATATATATATATATATATATATATATATATACACCTATATTCATCAAGATTTTCCAAATGGCATTCTCGAAATCACGCGAATAGGTAAAAACAAGGATTCTTTCGCTTTAGCGAAATGAAAATGTTAGGGTAGCAAACGTTTGGGGTTCTTTTTTTGGGAGGGTGGTAGAGAGGGAGGAAAAAAGAGAAGAAAGAGATTAATTAGGAGAACCGGAAAGGCCGAATGTCGAAAGAACGACGACGACGACCATGTTTCGCTCGTTCGCCCTGGGATTCGCTATTGTTTCGCGGTATACAAGCTAATGATACCACGATATCATTTGAGGTTTACTCTCTTTGATCCTACCCATCTGTATTCCTATTTATTTTTCCTTTCTATTTATTTTCTAGCGACGTTTTTTTATTAGCAACGTATTATTCAGTCTCCTTCTATTATCCGCCTAAAGATTTGCCATTTTTTTTCTCTCGTTCCCCTTTAACTTCGTGACTATGCTTCGAGACTAGGGATTCGAATGAAAAATATCGAAAGGGTAGAGAAATAAAAGAAGAAATAAAAGGGGAGACATATCGATTATAAAGAAAATAATTACAAACCCGTTGGCAAATAGAGTACGATGCAATTTCAATTTTGAGACTGTTGTTCCAATGGGTACGAATGATCAGATTAAACAAAGAGGAAGAGGACGAAGAAGTAGAAGAAGAAGAAGAAGAAGAAGTAGAAGAAGAAGAAGAAGAAGAAAAGGAGGAAAAGAAACGTGGAAATAGAGATGATTCTGCAAAATTGTACTCTCCATCGTTGTTATCTCGGAAGCAAGGTTGAACGATTAAGGGCCTGGGAATTACTTCCTCCATCCACATCGAAAACGACTCCCAACTCGGTCGTAGTAGATACGAATATCCGAAAACCATGCAGATTCGGCGGTTTGAATATCCGACGAAAACGCAAACGCGCAGAGAAAGAGAGAGAGAGAGAGAGAGAGAATTTAGTTTGTTGAAACTAACTCCATCGATTCGGCGAAGAGTCATAAATCCGAGGACGGCACGATGTGCTCGGAAGGAGAGCTGGAATCGTCCAAAGGCATGCCTTTATCTCGAAATTGATAATATCTTTTTTTTTTTCTTTTATTTCAAAATATAACGATAAGTAAGAGAAGAATTTAAAAACGTAAAGATTGTATTTTTGAGATCGAACGAGTTCGAATGATGAAAGAAACGAAAGTTAAAAAGGATGATTGTTACAAGTTCACATCGTCTAATTTTTATCGATAACGATTTAAGACGAAGAATTCCTGCTAAATATAGCAGAGTTGAAAAATATCCAAGGTTTGTTCAAATAATAATTCAAGAAAGAGTGAGAAAGACAGAGAAATAGAACGAAAAAAACAGAGAGAGAGAGAGAGAGAGAGAGAGTGAGAGAGAGAGAGTGAGAGAGAGAAATGGTATGTCTCGCGTGGGTAGATCCGTCGAGATAATTATAGCTCTTACCGTCTGCCACGTTCTTGGGTAAGGCACCGTCATACGTTGCGTACCCCGAGAGGAAAAGAAATGTTACCTTTTTCTGTGTAAATGCTGATTAACAAGACTCGCAATTTGATTCGCGTTTCAATTTGTAAGATGAAATAATAACGGCGTACGAACGTTGTAATCGCGATACTTTCGTTAAATATATTTTCCAACATGGATATACGATTCCATATAGGATGATAGAAATGAAATGAGAATGATCAATCATGTCGATGTGCATCCAATGTCGATTAGATCATTAGTATCTAGATCATGACGGAGATTCGTGTATTAAATTTCGATTGACTTTAAATAAATATACAATCGTAAATAAATGAATATACAATTTTTTTTTTCTTCTCCGTCGTTGTTCGTTGTGTCTTTTTCTTTTCTTTTCATTTCAAGCAATGTAAAAGTTAATTCGCGAAATAACATATCCGTTCGTGGGACGTGAGTAAATGACGTTTAATTACAAGTTACCGATGTAAAATGGGTACAGCTGGTTAGTTTTCACGGCTCGTGATTCGTTCGTATAGGATCAGGGAGTGGAAAAAAAATACGACGTCATGGGCTTTACTGATTTGCCGACCTTGTTCTCTCTCGTACCTACGATCTTGGTAACGTGCACGACCTGGAATATACATCACATTAGCCGAACACGGGAGGAAACTCGAAGGGCAGCTTCGAGGAAAGTTTCAATGTTACTATTTATTCGTAACGAATTGCTTAATTAGTGCTTAATAGTCGACTCGAGACACGCTCGTAGTTTTAAACCATTTATTTATTTCTTTTTTATTTATTTATCTCTTTTATTTTATTCATTCGTCGAATTTAATACCCATTATTCTTCAGTCGCTTTAAACGAATCGATAGAATCTTCGATCGATCGTTGGATACAAATAATGAATCTTTGATCCGGTCTATCTAACACGTTGCCAAATCGTCGAAGAAATCTTCGGGCTAACGAAGAAATCCTTGGTTCCTTTTTCCTCGCAAATAAAAGGTACATTTCTTGGCACGTATACAACCCGGATAATTTAATTTCCATATAACATTCGCTAACAACGTTTTTTTTTCGGATATCAATCTTAATCTATGCGATCGTATATCAATCGTATCTAAGTTTATTATAGCGATTAAATGTAAGAACGTTGGGTGTACAGGATGGAGGAGAAGGGAGAGGAGAAGGAAGGAAGGAAGGAAGGAAGGAAGGAAGGAAGGAAGGAAGGAGGGAGAAAATGTGTAACGTTCGTTAGATATGTACATAAGTAATCAGGGTGTAAGAAAGGCCGAGTGATTTTCTCGATTATTTCGACGGGAACTAATTTCCGAAAGATTGGTAGGAATTTGAGGATATTAAATTTCTTGGTAACCGATAAAAAAGAATCGTCGATACGTTTCATCGAGCGACGTGGTAGACCAATGGAAAGCAGCAGTATCATAGCCTGGAATGTTTTGAAATAGCACAAGTCCCCACTTCTTTCCTTCTCATGTTCTCTCTGCCTCTCTCTCTCTCTCTCTCTCTCTCTCTCTCTCTCTCTCTCTCTCTCTCTCTCTGTCTCTTACCCTTTGCACAACCACGACCGACTTCTACGAGCGAGCTCTTTAACATGAAATATTTTCATCGTTTCGTAACGCACTTTTTATTCTCTGCTGGTCCTCAAAGTTCAGTTAACGAGAAAGAAAAAAAAGAAGGAAGAAAAAAAATGAATGGAGGATCTAAGAGCAGAGTAGATATCCACTACTTCGGTAGAATTTCAAAGATCTTTTCAAAACTAATTTCGGGAGTAAAGTAGAAGAAAAATTAGCAATTCGAGAGAATCTAAATCCCTTTAAGAGTGCACGGAAAGAACTTATCGATGGATTTTTTTTCTTCTTCTTCTACTTCTTCTTATGAGGAAGAGTAGAACGAATGAGTGTTCAGAGAGAGAGAGAGAGAGAGAGAGAGAGAGAGAGAGAGAGAGAGAGAGAGAGAGTGACTAACGCTGAATTCGTGACCCCTTCCGATTGGTTGAACATTTTCAGGGTGAACTGTAGCATTATAGCTGAGGAGAAGAGTGGCGTCACGAGAACCGAAGAAGAGACACGACTTGAAGAGAACCGCATTTCGTTCGGCCCGTGGAGGGATGGGGGAGTAGATTTCTCAGTTTCGTCTTTCCACGTCGGAGCTTATAAAAGATATTCGGCACAGCTTGGACGTTTAGTGTCTGAACGAACGGCGAGAAGTGGTGAGGAGTAGAAGAAGAATAATAAGAAGAACAAGAAGAACAAGAGGAGAAGGCAGAAGAAGAAGAAGAATAAGGGAAGAAGAAACGACGGTATCCCGAACTTTATCTTTTCTGGATCCTGACGACTATAAAAAGGAAGAAAAGGGAGAACAAGAAGAAGAAGAAGAAAAAGGAGAAGAAGGAAAACTAAATAAAATGGTTCGTTCGATGGTGATTTTTTGTGCGTTGTTGTGCTTATATGTATTGAAAAAAAGAAAAAAGAGAGAGAGAGAGAGAGAGAGAGAGAGAGAATAAGAAAAATAGGAAAGCAACGAGTTTCGTTTTTTGGCAAAGTTCCGACCGATCGACGGATTCCACCACCGGTTTTTACGAGCCTTCTCGCTTTTTCTTCGAGCCAAAGGGGAATTTATGTTTTTGTCCATTTTTCTTCTTTCTCCTTCTCTTTCTATTCTTTTGTTTTTGTATCATTATACATCATTAATGCTACACGATCGATAGTGTGAATTCGTTTGGACAAATCGTACGATGATACCGTATCATTGATCATAAAATCTATGTATGTATGTATGTATGTATGTATTTTGTATGTATGTATGTATGTATGTATGTATGTATCTAAGAACTTTGAACAACGCGAGTGACACCGACAAAGATTTCGTCTTGTTAACACGAACGACCCTTAAAAAGCGTTCGATCAATCCTTTGCGATTTGCTCTCGTGGCTACTTTTAATTCCTCTTACTACGTATTTGATAATTTTTCTCATTATCATTGCCAAGCTCGTTTTAAACTCTTCGTCATTCGTTTGATTTGATCTGTTTCAGGACGAGGAACAAGTACAAAGTAAGTGGTTATCGCGTGTTATATCGGATGACTTCGTACATTATTTTCTCACGACTTATGTAATTAACGAGCATTGTCAAAGTTCACGTGACTATGCACGCGAAACATAAAGAGAAAGAGAAAGAGAAAGAGAAAGAGAAAGAGAAAGAGGAAAAGAAAGACAAAGAGAAAGAGAAAAAGGAACAGAGAGAGAGAGAGAGAGAGAGAGAGAGAGAGAGAAAGAGTTAGTCGGGTAAGTTAATGCGGTTTGATTAACGACGATCGCGAAATGTTTTCGCGAAAACGCAAAAGGATTATTAGTCATAGTTGAAGAGGAAGATAAAGAGAAATTATAAGCACGTGCACGATATCTATCTATCGTTTTCACGTCAACAAGTACCATGTATCTAGAGATCGAAATAAGGTCGCAAGATAGATATATAGATCCTCGGCTTGCAGACGTTTTATGTTACGAGATGCGGAACTGCCGTGTCGTTGGACGACCGAGTTGACAACGGCGGCAATGTTTCATTAAGATTTGTCGTTGCGACATGCAACTTGTTTTCAGGGTATTAAATCCGCCATATGGTAACCGAATATCCCATTGAAATATCTTTTCAAATATATATATCAAAACCCGCAAAAATTCAAATTCGCTATACCGTTATAATAATTATATACGTATATACATTCGCGAATACTCTTTCGTAATTTTTTTTTTTCTGAAAGCTCAAGTGTTAGAAGAAAAGAAAAGAAAAGAAAAGAAAAAAAAAAACAAAACAAATAGAAAACAAAAATCAATGATACATAATACCATTATTTTCAAAGAAGACCGATGTTACGATTTTTTTTTTCTTTTTTTTTTTTTTTTTTTTAATCTATTCGATATACGTACATATATAATAATATCACGAGTTAAACTAAACGATTTCGCGTGAAAGCTGAGCAGTAAACTGACAGACAAGTTTAAAATGAGGAAGTGAGCCACGTTGAAGATGGTTGCCAATGAAAAATAAACCGTTGATTGACTCTGCCACGTTATTTCGATACGCACGTTCTGGCATAACCTATGTATGTACAAACAAATTGAAAACAGCAATGACGTTGCCGTTATAATTGGAATTAACTTAGTTTTCCTTTGGTGAAAAATAGAATTAGCAATGACTGTATTATCTCGAAACGTTTCTCATTATTGATTTGTTTCTTCGTCTTTTTTTTTTATATTATTTTTTTTTTTTATTTTTCTACGAGCGAAATCGCTTTTTATTACTTTCGCAGTGCTCAGGAGAGCTTTCTCCATGTTTGACTCCACTAAATCCGGAAGGATCGAAAAGGAGAAGGTCAGGACGATCCTCAATACGTTAGGACACACATTCGACGACCATGAGCTCGAAGTATTACTGAAACAAGAAGACGAAGACGGTGAGTTTCATTTTTCATTGGTATTTTTATGGAAATTTCGAAAATCGATGCTATCTGTCGATCGGGGGGGGGGGGGGGGAAGAAGAAGTAATAACGAAACGTTGAATAACGAAGTGTTGATTTACTTTTCAAAACACGATGAAAATTTTTTTTCCTCGTACATACCTGCCGAGAAAAACTCATTCATCGAGTTTGCAAAAGAGGAGGAAGTAAGAGGAAGAAGTAGAGTAGGACATCGTGATCGAACAAGCGAAACTATTAACGAACGAGAAACTCGTTACGAGCTAGAAAAGTCGCTCGAACTTCGGCGTAATTTATATCGTACCGTAAGATATTAATTAAGATCGTATCGTAACGGAACGTTCGAGTAACCGCTTCGAGGGGAATTAACGTTCTCTCTCTCTCTCTCTCTCTCTCTCTCTCTCTCTCTCTCTTTCTCTCTCTGTACTTATAACAAATAAAATAGTCATAGAATTTGCAGAACTGACCGATCAAGTTTAGTGATAAATATGGTATCACTCGCAGCTTACCGTAGAAATGACGTTTATGTGTAAAAAAAAAAAAAAAAAAGAGAAATATTATAAATTCGAGAGATAGAAATTCTTTTTGTCTTATAACAAAAAAAAAAAAAAAGAAGAGAAAAAAGGGAAACGAAAAAAGAAAGAAAAGAGAAAAAGAAAAGAAAAGAACGAGAAAAGAAAGAAAGAAAGTTCCTACGATAGTAACTGGATGTAAATCACGCGATTTCTTTTGCATAGGTAGTATATGAAATTCTAAAAACGTCGAATCCGATTAAATTCTTTCAGTAACTTTCGCCTACCGTAAAGTTATTCGTATTATATCGTGATCGATTTGGAATCGAAGATGTAACCTCGAGAAGTATCGTACGGATTAAATTCTAGCGAATGGCCATCGAAAGTTCCTACCTTCCTTCTATATGTAGCCTTTCTCTCTCTCTCTCTCTCTCTCTCTCTCTCTCTCGCTCCCCCTTTTTTTATTTCCGTTCTTCTCTTTTTTTCTCTCCTTCTTCCTTTCAAATCAACAATGGAACGGCTTTATCAGCGTTCGACGTCGTTTACGAACGAGACTCGCAGGTGCTTAGCCATTGTAGCACGGCTGAGCCTCTAAATCGGTCCTTAAATTAGATTCGGTTCTCTGAATTGCCTCGAAATCGAGACAATGCTCGTGCAACTCCGCGTCCTTTATGCTTTCCAGGTGTACTCAGGGAGTATTATCATGCAGATAATACCATCGCTATCCGTGCTCCGTCGGTTCGTATGTATTACACATGTAGGGTTTACCGTATGAACTTCGATAATGATTTCATACCGAACGTATTACTATTTTTTTCTACATCTATTAAGTTAGACGAGAGAAAATCGAACATATTCGTTAAATTAAAATTCGTTATGTATATATATATATATATATATATATATATATATATATATATTATTCATTATGTATGTATATATATATATATATATATTATCATCATCATCATCATCATTATCATCATCATCGCGTATATTAAAATACGAAAACAATACGCTTCGTACACTCTCGATATAGATTCGAGATATTAATTAACATACCAATCGTCCATTTTGTTTTTTCATTATTTTGTTTTTTTCATTAGGAAGCGGTAAACTGAATTTTGATTCGTTTTATCGAGTGGCAACGCATTTTCAAGAAGAGGACGATGAGGCGCTTCAAAAGGAACTCAAAGAAGCTTTCCGTTTATACGACAAAGAGGGAAACGGTTATATACCGACCAGCTCACTTCGCGAAATCTTGGCAGCTTTGGACGATCAAATAACGCCTGATCAAATGGACGGCATGATCGCTGAGATCGACACCGACGGTTCCGGTACCGTTGATTTTGACGGTGAGTTTTAAGCTTTTCAATTTATGGTATTTATATAATATTATAGCAATAAGAATGAACATTGACTCAAGTGCGAGGATTAAGAGGCAAAGCGGTACTTTATTTCTTTGAAATTAAAAGCTTCCACGAATTTAACATTAATAACGAGAAGACCACTCGTATGTACATCCACGTAGATATATGTGTATCTATATATACATACATATATATATATATATATATATATATATATATATATTCTCTTATATCACATGCAAAGCCTAAATTTTAATTACGCGTAATATCTCTAGCCTAAAGCTTTACACGAATGAAAGGAACTTCTACCTACACTCCGACCTTTATTCACGCTCGGCTTGATACGAATATTCCTCGTTTATCACGTTTTCCATATTATACGTGTGAATTTTTAAGTAGCTACAACGGACGCTTCAAATTAGACTGTTAATAACTTGCAATTGCAAAAATACATACACAAGGAAATTTTCAGTTGTGACGGATATACGTAAAAAAGAAAAATAGAAAAAAAGAAATGTCTAATTTTCTTACATCGAAACATCGTATAAACGTTAAGAGAAAGACTTATTAACCTTGTCCTCGTATGTTTTTTTTTCTTTTTTTTTTTTTTTTTTTTAAATAAAGCAAGTACACATATTCACGTTGGTAAACTTGGAACGAGTCTTATTATTAATTTGATGATAATAATAATATCAACACGTAGAAGATGTTCCATAAAGTCAAGATCGTTATGAAAATATAGAATTGAAATTTATAAATAATATATAACTCTATTTGAAATTATTTGCTTCTATTATACTATGAGAAAATGAAAATGTGGGTATGGGATGTAACTGTGTGGGTGTGTGTAGGTATGTGTGTTCCGGTTAGATAGGAAAAAAAAATTAATTTTTCTTTTCGCGCATAACGAAGCTTATAAGAGAAATAATAAATGCGGAAGTCTCGTTAAAAGGTATAGAAACGAAAATATGGTCGGTCGGCCTGAAATCGATCGAACGTTATCCGCTCTTTAACTTTCTCTTCCATTATTCTTTTAAAGTTGGGTCACGCGAAATCCTTACATGTTTCAAAAAGATGCATCCTCGGACTTTCAAGATATATTACAATTTATCTTTGCACAATTACATCTATGCATTCAAAGATTCCGAAACAATTTTATTTTCGATCTTAAACGCGTGATATTCTTCGTTGATTATTTCAAAATTTGCCATAATAAAATATGCATTAGTGCGCAAATTAAATGTATACATCTAGAAGCACGGTAATGAGAGAGTAATAAAAGTATTTAATTGACTCTTACTTTAAAAGTAACAAAGAGACGACCTTCTTTATAGTCGGTTGTTTCACGTATCTGGAGCAGAACATAATAATTCACAGTTTATAATCCGAAAAAAGGTAAAACATTTAAAGGGCCATTTTTGATTGAACGCGTTACGAGGGAAAGTAATAAAATGTTATTCGTGATCGATTCGAATATTACGAAGCGATATAATAAAACGAAAAAAATTATTGACTTATGGCACCTATGGCGGTTGTAAACGAAGCAAATAGGGACGTTGTGTAGTAGTAATATATCGTATGATACCAGCCTCGGTTCTCGATAGATCGAAAGTAGTAGTGTAGTAGTAGTGGTGGTAACGGAGGAATTGTGATCAGACGTAGATGTCATCTGCCTAGAAAACAAATTTTTTTTTCTTTTAGATTACATGAACTCAATCACTATTTGCGTTTGATTTTTACAGAATTCATGGAAATGATGACCGGTGACTGAGACCAAGGGGGAGGATCCCTCACGAAGGATATTTCCTTTCAAGTTAATTTATCAAAGCTGTGCCTTCGCAACGCAAATCAATATCGCCTTCCTTAAAAAAAAAAAAAAATATTATTTATTGTAATCATTTCGGTGCTTCCGTATCACGCGATACGATGGTCGTTAAATTAATTTTAAGCTGAATTAAAATAATATATATATGTGTGTGTGTGTGTGTGTGTGTGTGTGTGTGTGTGTATGTATGCACGCTTAAGCGTAGGACGTATCCTCGCATCGATGCAATAAAGTACGATAGAATTTTACGAAATAGAAGAAAAAAAGAAAATGAAAAAATAAAAAAAAACAATACAGCGAACGCATTCGAACGAACCGAGATAGAAGTCATTTTCTCTCTTTCTATTTCTCTCCGTCCCTCCCCCCCCTCTCTCTCTAATTTGTGTTAGATCCTTTATTACAATAAGAACGTTTATAACGCATAACGAATAACCGACGTTAAAAAGAATATATAAGGCTTCAAAGCGAAAATATTAGCTATATGGACGATGCTCTAAATACGTTCTATGAAAGGATCACTTGTCTTATCAATCGACTGGTTCTACATTAGCACATAAAGCGGCCATTTAATCTCCGTTTGCTACAGATTAATGGCACTATGTTAATCAATGTCGATGATAAACCAACTTGTAACGGAGCTACGTGCCATCATTGTAAGTTATAGACCATACCGATAGTGAACATTACTCTCTCCCACATGCCTAATGAATCGATAACTATACTCGCTAGCTTTCATTCGTTTTTATCAATTCAAAACACTCTCTCTTATTCTCTCTCTCTCTCTCTCTCTCTCTCTCTCTCTCTCTCTCTCTCTCACTCTTTCGTTCACTCTCTCATCGTCGAAAAAAGATAATTGAAAAGGAAAAAAAAGAAAAAAAAAAAGAAAAAGGAGGAAACGACTCACTTTTTCAAACTTCTCGACTTGTTATTATCTACTTAATAATAAATTTCTGACGTTATGAGAATGAGATTCGGTCGTTGAATGACCAGTGAAATACGGATCAGTAGTTTCCATTCTGAATATCGTTTGGAAAATTCCAATCGATTGTGTCATACCCAAGGGTTTCGATTTGAGACTTCGACTTCTGCCGGCTAGAATATTAAGGTCCGTAGTTCATACTTAAATGGACGTAAACCAATTCGTACACGTCAAGGAATGTTATCAACTACATACCTAAATGAAACTTAGATCGTTATTGTGATTGATTTGATACAATTATCTCTGTCGGTCTGTCTCGTTACGTTAACACGGACATATTAAATTTGAGCGAGAGAAACGACTCGTTAAATGAATTTAATTTTATCGAATTAATGTACCTTTTATCTAACCGTTCTATTTATAACATTTGCAATGCGGAAGAAAAGATAAAAGAAAGAAAGAAAGAAAGAAAGAAAGAAAGAAAAAAAGAGAAGAATGTAACGAAGATCGATAAAAGCTTTAAGGAGGGACCTTCCTAATTCCCTTTTCTCTTAAAGCTTAGGGGAACGTTAAAGTATAGCTAGTAATGACACGGTGCCCTAAACATCTCCGATATCTAACTACGAACACAGAAACGAAGATAGAAGGAGAGTCTACGATCGCTTACGTAATAGGGTGAAGCAATTTCGGGCGAGACTCTCCACGGGAGCAATTTGTTTCCGCGTTAGAGAATAGCTAGAGAAAGGAAGAGAAATAGGCTGTGCCGTGGCCTCCGCGGCCGATTAAATATCTTCTCTCGACCCTCAGATACAATGCTGAAGATCTTAACACGATGCTAAGACCTATAAACGTGATACGAGCCTGTCAAAGTTATGTTTAGCAAGTTCTTAGCGTGTCATCGAACCATAACGTTGCTTTATCTTTCCCCCTCTCTCTTCCCTCATTCTTTTTCATTTTTTTTTTCAAAGAAAAAAAAAAAAAGAAAGAAAAAGAGCGCACCTTTCAGCTATCTTTACTGAAAACTTTTTGTTTCTCGATGCTTGAACTCGTTAAGCTTTCAGAACGAGCTACTTTTCTCTTTCTATGTACGAATAAGAAAAAGGCAGAGAGAAAAAAAAAGAGAAAACGAGGGAGGGAGAGAAAGAGAGAAAGAAGAATTCAGAACTCCCGGGAAGTTCCCAGAAACGGCAAGCTCTCTCAGCTCACCCCTCCTATAACCCACTCAAGTTTTGTCCGACTGTTTGCGAGGGAGACCCGGTAGTCGCTTCTGAAGGATCAATAATTGGGGCCGACTGCAACCCGCCCTTGAAAAGCTACACTCGAACGACAGAAACAGGAAGGAGGACTCATGCGTTTTCTCGTTTGAAAAATGCATGATAATAGGTTACTATATATAAACGCAAGTACTTATACGCGAACGAATTTATCGTATGTCCTTTTAACATTATCGGAAGATTTTCATTTTGAATTATTTCTTCTCTAAAATGCCGGAGATTTTATACGAATAAATAGTAAGGACGAATGAATGACGAGAAGGAAATTATAAGAAGAAAAGATTCGTGTATTTTTCTTTCTTTTTTCTTTTCATTTTTTGGCTTTTTCCACATCACTCCACCCCACCACAATAATTTATTTCTTTTTCTCGTAACATATCTAAACGATCCGATGACACATTTGCTTTTATTATCTTTGCATCGTATCAAAATTAAGTCGTATGAGTTTAGAATAATTAACAACGATGTATACGACGTTGATAAAGTTCTCGCCGTTTTCCTTCAACGATGACACCAGGGACCATATGACACATGAGAATTAATGGCACTAGTCTCGACATTAGACACGTTCATAGACCAAATCGATAATGCGAAACGAACGATGGCGGTCTAACGATCTAACGTTATGGAACTATCTCTCTCTCTCTCTCTCTCTCTCTCTCTCTCTCTCTCTCTCTCTCTCTCTCTCTCTCGCTTTCTCGCTCTCCATCTATTCGGATCATTTTGTTTTGTACTTTTTCTTTCTTTTTATTTTTCTTCGTTGAAAAGAGAAAACGGATGCGACGTTACGTGTATCGTGAACATATTCACTTTGTTCGGAAGAACGATTATGGCTCTGACCCGATTCTTAAGCGTTCCACATATCTTCGTTGTACGCGACGCGGCAAGTTTTCTCGCCGTAGATAAACCCACACGTCATATTCCAACGTCACTTTTATCTCTCGCATTACTCAGAATTGCAAAACGTGAAATTTTCCTTTTATGGTACTTCTGCGACAAATATGTACATACTCATAGTCGATAACAACTTTTCACAAAAGAGTGAATACGTCCTCCTTTCTTATTCTCATATTTAGGTTAACGTCGATACTCTTTTTCTTTCTTTTTTTCTTCCTTTTCTTTTCAATATAAATAAATACTAAAATCACGGTGAAAGCGGCTATATCACGAGATATTATTAGCTCATACTCGCGTAATACTTGTTGATTCGTTAATAGGATATATGTAAGTACAACGAATTAAGTAAGTAGATATAGATATCTATATCATATCATTTATCATTATATATTTGCTCGAATGATTATTTCACGAAATGATAGCTAAGATGTTATCAACGATTAAGGAAAACGTCGAAACGTCGTTCGATCGATGGATATCTCTTCCTCTCTCTCCCTCTCTCTCTTTCTTTTCTCTTTTAAAGTAAGAAAACTCGAAGAAAAATGTAAAGAAGACTGGTAATCGGCAATCGAAGAGCCCGCCCTTGGAACGTGTCAGTGCACCAGTGTGGTGCATGCTCTGGAAACAGCTATACTCGATTAATAATTAAAGCAATGGAACTCGATCGTTGGTAACTGTAACGGTAGAATTTAGAAAGGGGATAGAAAATGATCGAAGACGACGGTTCTCAAGCTAGTCCGAATTTATATCAGAATAATTCACGATTAACGAAAGAGCATATAGAAGATGGAATATTCTTCGATTCCTAAATTACGTCTGTCGAATGTTAAAAGAAAAAAATAAATAAATAAATAAAAAGAAAAAATAAAGAAGAAACTGAGACGTTATAACGCTAACCAAGGCAAAATCTTGAACCTGAAATAATCTCGAGATCTCTCAGATATTGGCTAAGGATATTTTGAGAACCGCTGTGGTTGGTCTAAGGTGTAGTAATGGGCCATCGATCGTGTTTCCGTTCTTCGGCCTAAGCTCCGAAACGAATGGATCACGCTTTCCCCTTTTTTCTTCACACCCTTTTGGTGATCCATCGGCTAGCTTCGAGTGAGAGGAGTCACTCACAGACATCTCTCTCTCTCTCTCTCTCTCTCTCTTTGATACTCGTTCTCTCTTATATCACTTTTGTATCTCCACGACTCGTACTCGTCAGAAGAGTACTTTAAACGAGTCAAACGCGATCGTTTCCGACGTGCGTCCTTCCATCCTTTTATTTGCGAAGTACTACTCCAAGTACTACTCTACGGTGCGAAAGCTGGACTTTCCTGAGTATACAGAGACGATCCGATTGCACGACCCTCAACGGAAACTTTATCTTAGCTTTACTGTTAACAAGCTCTTCCTTGACAACGGAACTCGTTGTCGAGTTCCGTTGAAATTTACTTCCTTCCGAAGGTGAATTAAATCCCGCGTTACTTTTTTTCTTCCATTTTCTTTTTTCCCCTCCGCCAGCCACCCCCCCCCGCCCTCCCCATCTCCCCCCGCCCCCGCTCTCTCACTCTTTTTCTTATTTCTGGTCAATCGAAAAAACCGTGAGCGCGCCTTTTAAATTGGACCAACTCGCGTTTCGGTATAGATAAGTAAACGTAGAAAAGATCAACGATCGAAGACGACAAATCTTGACGAGTCGATTTTACACGTTCGATGGAATAACGACGTCCCGCTTCGTTAATTTCGTTGATTGGTCACGGACTTCCTCGAATTTTGTCACAGTTTTCTCGAGAGTACTCAACTTTGCCAAAGGGACCTCTTTGAAGCGTTTCAAAGTTTCAAAGAAGACACGCCGGAGTCCGTGGAAAAGCGAACATCGTGATATGAAAGATGGCCCGGTTTAGTCGCGAGACCTCATGAAAAATGTGTCTGAAAAAAAAAGAAAAAAGAAAGAAAAGGGGTAAGGATAAGTAACGCGAAAGATCCACGCCTCGGGAACTTTCTCAAAGTGCAGACCGCGTAATTACTACGAACTACTTTGTGCCACGTACCAACTTTTTTTTTCATTTCTTTTCTTTGCTTTTCTTTTTTCCTTCTCTTTCCCATTTTACGAGTCTCAGAAGCATTTATATACATGTTCGTTGTTGTTAGAGTTCGTTAGAAAAAAAAAAAATGAAAGTTGTAGATCGTTTCCTAACTTTTCTATTAGTTGTTCAGCCGTTTAACGCCGATCGAATCAGTCGTCATTTCACGATTTTCTTGAAATACTTACTTTTCGTTTCATGGCTCGACGATAATAGCTAGAATTATTGTCAATAGATGAATGAAAATAATTAAGAGAATAATTGAAAGTTATGTGTAAGTGGGTTATTTGACCTAACATATTCGGTACGATAAGAAACACAAACAAGCGTTATGTAGTAAAGATCATGCAAATACTATGGGGATCGTTCACTAAGGGACGAGTAGTCTAATATTAATATAGAAAATAGAAGACGTGTGGATATGGCATGCCTCTTTCTATCTATATATGTATATATAAATATACCTATATATACCTATATGTAGATTTACGCAAGTAAAAGTCATGAGCATGCATGTACCATATATGTGACCGTGTACTACGAGATTGCAGCTTTCTTGGAACAAAATCCAAAGATTCTATCTTTGTCATTTTGATCGTGATCGACGACGTTCTAGAATTCTATGATAATTCCTTATTCCTAATCCTACCGTGTGTGTATGTGTATATATAACGTGTTATCGTATGGCGGAGATCTGTAATGTTTAACTTTCTAAATCAAGTATATATATGTATTAATTATAACATAGTCAATATATAATAATGTATATGTATATAATATATATATATATATATATATATATATATATATATATATATATATAATTATTTATGCTCGTGTTCTCTACTGCTCTACAGCAAGAGTGTCTAAGATCTAAATGTCTAGCTATGTTTCAGCTAAATAGCTAGTTCTAAGATTTTAGCTATATGTGGATTATGTCATTTTAGTATGTACCTGGCTCAGGCTTCTAAAGCTACTTGTACTGGCGCTGCGGGCCTGCAAACACAAGTACAGTACAGGTCACCAATCACCACAACACTGCAGTTGGAAAAGTACAAAAAGACATATGGTATAGATACATAGAGTAGATAGATAGATAGATAGATAGATAGATAGATAGATAGATAGATAGATAGATAGATAGATTGGTAGGCAGATAGATAAATAGATAGGTAGATACTAGATAAAGAGATAGATACAAATAACACGGATACGTGATATAGTATGTATAGGCAAAGATAGACAGAGTTATAGAAAGAGGGAGTAGTGTGATTATGCACAGGGTTTTACTGTCTAGGAGTTTGCATAAATAGATAAAGAAATACTACGTGTGTGTGTGTATGTGTGTATGTGTGTGTATATATATAAATATATATATATATACATACACACATACATATACACACATACACATATCGAATATACAAGTTTGAGAAAAAGAGATTTCTTTTTACAATCAATTTGTCTTGACAGTATGAAAATCTTTAAAACTGATTTTTTTTTTAGAATTTAACATAATATACATACACACATATATATATTATATTATATATATATTAATTTATATTTTATTATATATTAATTAATATATATTATATATCATATATACTATATATTATATATTATATATTATATATTATATATTATATATATATAATATTATATATATTATATATATATATATATATATATATATATTCGTTAAAGTATTATCAAGGATATTTTCATTCTTGGCAACGTAGAATTTTCAAGCGGGTAAAGCTTTCCGTATCGCCAAGACAAGACATGGAAACCGAACTTGTGGTACTTGTTTGATTCCAAATATTGTATCACGTAAATATAGCACATATATAGCACTGCACATTTAACATATACCACAGCATAGGCATAGAGCTCTCAGCGTTGGACAATTTAACGAGCCAGTTTTCGTGTTAACATTGTTTTTGTTATGTAAGTCCATCGTTTATAATATTTGTACACCCAAAGCGTTTATCACAAAATGCAAACTTATTATTCATGTATATATTATTGTATATCGGTAGAGATAATTTATTTTTATTTTTCATATGTATATCTAATGATCATCTACTTATAAGTTTTAATAAACAAAACCGTGCTGAAATAGTTTCGTGATTGTTTGCATTGTTGCAGCATATATGTATATGTAGATAGGGTAGATATGAAGGTTGAAATTCTATTCACAGATATGATCACGTTGTTAAATGAATTTCACGTCATTTTGATGCTCCCCACGTTCTAAATCAATAGTTATAGTTGGGCGATGAGTTATACTTAATGAAAATTATCTTCTATTCACGGTACGTGAATGCGAATTGTTACGAAATAAACGACTTTCGTAGAAAAGTTCGATTCGTTTAATAACGAGATAACTCCGGCTGCTCCTAAAATAAATAATTATTATATAAAATCTTGGACGAGAGATCGCAACTCTCACTGATCGCAACACACTCGAACCATAATAATAATATCTTACATATTTTTTATGATCGAGTTTCTCTTTTCCTTTTTTCTTTTTTCTAGGACTTTGCACTTGCTTCGTGACGATGCAATTTATGATAGCATATTATAATCATTTTTTGTTCGTTCGTTCGTTCGTTTGTGTTTTTTTTTTTTTTTTAATCAAGGAAACCAAAGATAATGAATAACTTAATAAGCATGAATTCTTTGAAATTTTATATATATTTTACGTGAAAAGGTCATTACCGATAGGGAAGTAATTAAGAGTATACTCGTGTGAGTTGCCGGTTGAGAAATTTAGACTTTGCGAGGACAGAACTATAAAATAAAGGGAGATTGCTTGAAAGGAGAATAAGAGAATGGTTGTATAATAGGAGGATGCCAAACTTTCAGTAATAATCACTATTTATCGTCTAAATACTCGAAATAGACTATAAGATGACATTTCATGTAACGTCAAAGAGAATCGCAAGACGAATGATAGAAATTAATTAATTACACGGCAAAACGATAGGTAAGTCTGTTGCCGAGGCTACTTAGGAGTCCTCTCTCTTCGACGAATTTCCGACGAATGACGTCAAAACGATTCAAAAGAGATATAAAGACTGATGAGATCTCTATTTATCGCTCTCTCTCTCTCTCTCTCTCTCTCTTTCTCTCTTTCTCCCTATGTCTCTCTCTCTCATTTTCTGTCTCATTCTCTTTTAAGTATGAGAAAAACGGAGTCTTACGGATCTTAAATTAACGAAAGCGAGAAAACGGCAGTTATAAAAGTTGTATCAAGGAGAACTGCCAGACGAATTTCATACTAAAATCATTTAATGGAAATTCTCGTGAGATATACTACCAGAAGTCGCCTCCCGAGATAATTTCAACTGAAACCGTTCTTAAAATTCCATATATATATATACATATATGTAATATGTACGGTTATATACCTCGAAATAATTCGTTTATTGTTTAAGAAGATTGCGAGACGCGAGAAGTATATCTAAGTTCTAATTAATTACTATGAAATGTAATAACATTTATTTTTTATTTCCCCCCTCTCCTCCCTCCCCCTCCAAAGAAAATCACGTCAACTTCGATGAAAGATATTTGGAACGACGTATCATCGGTACCAAAGGAAAATAAGAAAAATGAAGAAGATATGGGAGAAAAAAGAAAGGAAAGAATGTATCGAACAAAAAAATGATAATAATAAAAATATATATATATATATATAAAGAAATATCGGTAGGTTTATCGTCTATATTGATTTCCAATAACGCTTATATATCGTCGAACGAATTTCTCGTCCATGTACTCTCGTACTTTTCAAGTTGCCTTTCATTTCGGTACTTCTACGATTACCCGTCCATTAAATCGGTGGGGATTCTCTTCCAAAGCTACCCGGGAATCGAATGCACTATACATAAAAGTGCTGGCGAGTGAGTTTTCTTCGTGCAAGAAAAAAAAATAAAAAAAAAAAAAGAAAAACGGGAAAGCCGAAGTAAGAAAGAAAAATCGAGATAGAGTGATATCACGCGTAAAGCTTCGAAGAAAGTGCTTCAACGAAATATTCAGAGAGAAAGAGAGAGAAGGGGGAGAAGAGGGAAGAGGAAAGAAAATATTAAAAAAAAAACGAAGGTTCGAAAAATTTTCGATGCCAATTCGAATGACGAATCCCTTCTTTCTTCTTTTTCATTTATTTATTTATTTTTTTTTTTTTTTTTTTTTTTTAATCGAAGCGTCGAGAGTTCAAGCACGTAAGACCACTTCAATCCACGAGTCATTAAAATTTTAGCCGACCATAAACGATTCGCTAATTGGATGCTTCTTAGGCAAGCTACAGCACAAACAAATGCTTGAAAATTTACGAACGATTTTGATTTCGATTTCGATTTGGTGCCACCCTAAAGTCTATGCTTCGTGTAAGCTTCTATACCAACGACGAGAGTACGATAATCGAGCGTGAAATTCATAATTAGTCGAGAGTACCTTTAATACATACATACGTCTACAATTAAGATCGTTGAAAAATATCCTGTGGCACCAAATTTTACGTAGTCGATGATAATCGAAAAGTATACGTTTAATACGATCACTTAAATATATTTTTAAAGTGTTAACGGAACAATGAAATAAATAATACAATGCATTACGATAAGGGACGAATAAATTTGTAAAAAAAGTGAAAGAAGAAAAAAATTAAGATCTAATCGTATAAATCGAAAAAAGGGATTTTCACGTTTTACTTTTCCTATCCTTTTAAATAAGCTCTTCCCTTGAAATGGCCGTCATCCGTACGCGAGAGATAATTTCGCGTGAAATCGTGGAAGACACAACCCCCTCGAAAATGGAGACGTTAATGGACGATAATATTTCTGCGGTATCTCCAATTATGGAAATCGCTCTTTAAAAAGTTTTGCCCGGTCCGCGCATTTTTCACTCGACTCTCTTATTTTTTCCTAATTTGCCTAAACTCGAAGGTTCTCTTTTTATCCAGTCTCTCTCTCTCTCTCTCTCTCTCTCTCCCTCTCTCCCTCTTTCTTTCACCCTCTCTTAGGTTGCACGCGATGCCGCAGCTCACGCGATAAGAAGAAACAAAGTTTGCCTTTTTGCGACGTCCAGAACCGAAAAAGAGACGGCAAAGTATCCCTTTTAAACTTTTGACTTGATAAATAAAAAGCGCAGAAAAGTTGATCCAGTACGAAAGAACGCGTGAAAGAAAGGGAATGGAAGAGAACATAACCCCCCGCCCCCATCCTATCTTCTTTAATTTTCCTTTTCATATTTTTCATCCGACAAAAACAAAAACTTCTCGAATGTTCCGATAAAAATGAGACTCTCAATTATTTTACTCATCTACGACGCTCCCCTCTCTCGATAAAGGATATCCGGATTATAACAAAGCTATGGATTAATGGACTTTATATACGAAAAATTTTCTCAAGAACGATCCAGTTGTTCTTGATTACGTTCTTGGTCCTCGCTGTTGATCTTATCACATTTTCGATGTTTACTTTTTCTCCTTTCTTTGAAAAGAAAATCGTCGGAAAAACGATTCTTCCGTCGTTTAAACATTTTTCATAGAATATCCGTGCTAATTCATTGGAATAACATTGAACGTGTTTATAACGATGACAAAAGATAAGAAAGAAAAAAGAACGAGAAATCGAGTTTGAATTTAAAATGTTCGTGAGAAACGATAAATATAGTGACAGTTGCTTTTAGCGATCGTGTATAGACTATCGATCGTGTATTTACGTTTATCGTTATGTTGCCACTATATCGAAAACGACACAGTCCTTTTACATTTACGAGAACGAGAGAAAGAGATAAAAATATATATATATATAGGCAGACAGATAGACAGACAGACAGATAGACAGACAGACAGAGAGAGAGAGAGAGAGAGAGAGAGAGAGAGAGAGAGAGAGACGATTTTCCGCATTACCAACTCGTCTAGAGGCCAAAGTAAAAGTCCCCAGAGAAACGTTACAGGCACGGATTCGACTTGAATGGAAGATTCGTCGGTTCGAAGAGAGACTTCTGAAATTTTTAACAAGGCGCTACCTAGAACGTGCTAGGAATTCTTGGGAAAAACGGCTATCACGGTTCATGTGTCATCTCTATGTGTACGTACTGCGTATACACACACACACACACACGCGCGCGCGCGCGTACATACCCATATAAAGTATATACATGTACATAGTATGTGTACAAGCATTCACCAACGTCACTGTAAAACATGCGATAAGCAAATCTTCTTCGAATGTGCATATATATATTATTTTTCTTTTTTAAATATAAAGGATTACGATAGAATATATAATCTCTCGATCTCTCTGTAACGACGTACCTTCCTTACTCCGAATTACACGAGGGCATTATTGTAAATCGTATATAATCTTGTTATCGGTCGATACCGATGAAAGCCTTTAAGCCAATTATTCGAATTATACGTTTTAATTAAACTAATTAAAACGAAAATGTATAATATGTACCGAAAGGAAAACGCGATATACTTACACACACGCGCGCATATTTGTGTGTGTGTGTGTGAAGAGTGGAGCAATAACTTTAATCGCCTTGAACATCTTTCTTTTCGATAATACGGAGAAAATTTGTCGACAAAAGTTGTTCGATACGGAAAAGGGTCATAATATAGTAATAATAATCTTCTTACAAGTGGACACGTAAAGGTTAACGGTTTTCCTTTAAATGAAATTATGTTTTTGATTGCATTGGTCGACGTAGCTTAATATTTTTTATAAAATAGTATTTGTCTGTGTATGTCGAAAAGTTATTTGTTTAGAACATATTTATAAGCTCCTATTCATCGCTTATCCTGCACTCTACTCTGCGCTCACACTGCACTTACTTTGCGCTTGGTTAATATATTTGTTTGAAGTTTGGACGAATTTTAGTTTCGAAGATGTTCACGTGTAATTAGAAGAAGTGGCTATTAATAATAAAGAAAAAATTGTTTCTTCAGTAAGCAACGAATTTGTTTATTAATTATTTATTAATTTATGCAAATTTTATAAATTAATCGAAATTTAAATTTTGTTTGGAAAATAAAATAAATAAAGTTTGTGAGAATTTGTTTACAAAAATTGTTTATAACAAATGATTAATTAATTATTAACAATACATCCAACGAAGAAAAAACTTTGCCCTTTAAAATGGTATTTCTTTCAAATTTATACAACTTTTGGTTCCGAAGATATTCCCATGTAAATTGAAAAAGCGACTATAATAATATAAAACAATTGTTTCTTCAATAAAGGACAAATTTGTTTATTAATGTTTTATTAATTTGTTATTTTTTATATCTACCGAAACTTCATTTTTTTACAAAATGAAAGAAATGAAGTTCTTAAAAATTTGTTTATAAAAATTGTTTAGGACAAATTGTTAATTAATTATTAGCAATATGTTTTAACAAATAAAGAAAAATCTGCCTTTCAAGATGGAATTTGATTCAAGCCTCTGCGATTTTTAGTTCCAAAGATATTTCTATGTAAATGAAAGCGGTGGTTATTAATAATATAAAAAAAATGTTTAAAAAAAAATAAATTTATTAATTATTTACTAATTTTTAACATTTTGTAAGTCAGAAATTATCCGAATTGTGCATTTTGTGCAAAATCGAATGAATAACATTTATAAGAATTTGTTTATTAAAATTTTTTATAACAAATTGTTAATAATTATTAACAATATCATGAAAAACAATGGAGAGAAAAGTCTGCCCTTTAAAATGGTATTTGTCTTAAGTGTCTATGACTTTTAGTTCCGAAAATATTCCAATGTAAATGAGACATTTACGTTGACCCACTAACCTATATAATTTCATTCAACTTAGCTCAATGACACACTGACCTATATAAATTCTAAGAATTTACGCAGTCCAGCTGAGTATGCTACTATTACTATACTATTACTACAAACAGCTGTATTAAACGAATTATGAATGGAAATCTTTCGAAACCGATTTCTTCAGAACGGTAAGTCGTAGAGACTTGAAGGAAAAACCGTTTTCAAGGGTAATTTATACCTTATTTATTTAAATACAATATTATTATAATAAAATCGATTTTGTTAATAATTTTTTAAATTGACCCTTTTTTTCTTTCGTAATAAAGATATATCTATAATGAAATCATTTCAATTTTTATCATAATTATGTAAATTTCATTTTATTTACTTAAAATAAAGGATAGAGATAAAGTACGAAATTGAAAGATCGTGAACTTGAAAAACTTTTCTTTCGTAACTTACTACTACTACTGTTACTACATTTTAGTCGAATATCTCTGAATAGTTCTTTTGTTTAGCAATATTTAAATTAAAATATCTCCCAAATTAATAATTTATTGACAATACGTGAGTTAATGATTTTTTTATAAAGAAACACGAGCTATATCGAGCAATGCAATCAAAAACGTATGATTCCATTTAAAAAACACAATTGACCTACATATCTCCTTCACGTATTCATCTTCAAAATAATGATTACTGTTATTTTACGGCCATGCGACTTTCATAAACAAAGTTGCTCCATTACTCTAAAAAGAAATGAGATATTCAAAGTTATTGTTCCATCCTGTTTATATCATATTATATTATATTATATTATATTATATTATATTATATTATATTATATTATATTATATTATATTATATTATATTGTGTGTGTGTGTGTGTGAAAAGCACTATTTCTACTTTCGTAATCCTGAAATCCTAAATTCAGAGTTAGGAAGCGTTTCCAAGTAACCGATTCTGTTCCTTAAAATAGTGAATATCGTAGAAAACGTGTAGAGCTTGAGGTTTCTCTGTTTAAGATTTCATGGGATGAGAACGGATCTATTTGATCCTGCGAAATTTCCTTGGGATATCTCGTTATAACAACGGTCGAGTTTAAATTTAGAAAAAAGAAAAAGAAATTAATGGTCGATTGTTCGTATTAATCATGACGATCGTAATTTCGTGAAGAAAGGAATCGAAAGAACAAAGCCAGATAATTTTATTTTATTTTATAGTACTATTGAATGTGAGCGAATAGACTAGAATAAGAATGAAAGAGAAAGGAAAGAGATAAATAGATAGATAAAGAAAGTATCGGAAAAGTTCGGTTAAAGTCAAACTTAATTTCCGGAACTCAAAGGGGTAACAAACTTCCGCTTATCATTATCGTACGTCAAAGTAATGCTCGATCAAAAGTTCAATCGTATAATCGCAAATTTGATCACCGATTTTACTTTAATTGAGATCTTCGAGAAAGACGACAAATTGATACTAGTTCCTTCGTTTATACAAAATTTCAAAATATTCACTCGAAATCTGAGACCTTCCTCAATCGTGTCATATACATATATCTCGAACTCGAAGCTTATCGAAAATTATTATCAAACTTTTTTTTTATTATCGTCAAAAAATTCCACGTTATATCGTCTTAACGGATTCAAAGCACCGTATGAAAAGGATCTTAGGGCCATTATCGTTTTTACGATAGTTAGAGTAAAGTGAGAAAATTTTACTAGTTACGATATAACGTTAAATGACGTTCACTTCATGGTTACTTACGTTAAGATAAAATCCTATAAACGATCCTATTCGCTTTTGTTCCTATTGTTTTTGTTACCTGGTATATGAATTGTACGCGTACTTATATATATATACGTAACTTCTCTCTCTCTCTCTCTCTCTCTCTCTCTCTTGTGAGAAAGAAAGCAAGAGCATACTTTTATGCATGTGGACAGCATAACTTATATCTCCATCGTGACATGGAAATTAAGGTTTAAAACGTTTTAGAACTACCTCTCCTCGTAAAAAGAAAAGTAAAAAGGAAGGAAGGAAGGAAGAGGGAGGAAAAAGGTAAATAAAACGACAGAGAAGTGAACTTCGTAAAGGTCGACGTTCTAACGTAAACCTCGTTACGTGTCACGTATCGTCGTATCGTTTGTCGAGCATCGAACAACAAATTTTCAAAACGAAATTATTCCTCGTACGACAGCGATATAAGGAACAAAGAACGTTCATCGCGTTATATGGAATTTTTTTTTTTTTTTTTTTTTAAGTACCTGTTCCACAGAGAAAATGAAGAATATTGGAACGTTTTAAACATTCATTCAGGATTCATCGTCACGCGTTCGAGCAAAGTAAGTACTCGTTGATTGATATTTGATACTCGGTGTGCGATCAGCGATCAGCGATCAGCTGCTTTTGGTTATTCCGATCATCTCTCGTGTTCGAGAGTAATCTATTATAAAAGTTAATGTGAAAGAAATACGGTTATTTTTCTTCCTTTCTTTCTTTATTTTTTTTTTTTTCCTTTTTTTCTATTTCTTTTTATCGAAAATAATACAACAATTTAAAAACAACGATGTCGTATTTAAAGAAATTTGTTTGCCAATGAGAATTGAGAAATACCTAATTAGATATTCATTGTTTGCACCAGCTATACGGGGGGGGGGATCGTGTCGATAATTGAAATTACTTTAATTAGTTCATAATTAACGATTTTACCTTGCTTCTGTTTCGAGGTGCGAAGTCCTCTTTGCTGGCCTTCCGCCGCTTGTCCTTCAGGATCATTCTTGCCGCGGCGAACGCCATCTTGTTGTATCTTCGCCGCACCCCCTCCTCTTTCTTTTTTCTTACTTATTTCTCACACCAAAGTCGTGATTACAAAAAATATATCGTCCAGCGTCGTTGATTGCGAGGAGCGCACCCTTCGTTGGTTGACTCCGCGATACACACCGAACGCGTTATTAATTTCTCTTAAAACGATAACGAAGACAAAAAGGACCGAAGAACTTGTTTATTGCTCGTTAACTAACGCGAATTAATACGCGCGCTATTTTATTGCTAATATTACGTATCACGTACGCGTACCGTACTTTTTATATATTTATATATAAATATATATATATATATATATATATATATATATATATATATATAAATGTGTGTAATTTGTATTTAATTGATAATCGTCTAGATTTTTCGAAAGAGTCATTCGAAACACGTATCGTTAATTTTAATTCTGATCATATGGGAGAACATCCCCTTCGCAACATATCTTTTGTTTTCATTAAAAATTTCTTTCTATTTTCTTTTTCTCTTCTATTACTTCGTCACGATTCTTCTCTACCCTTATCCTCTTCCTCAACGTCCTCCTAATCTTCTTTATTTTTCCTTCTTCAGGGTATCCTCGAAACGAATCGATATTAATATCGATATATATCTATACAACCGATGAACACTATCGTTTACGTTAATAAACCCACAGCCAATGATTTTCTTTTTTTTTTTTTTTTTCTTTATCTTGAACCAGACTTCGCCTTTTATTCTTCGTAAAGAGATATTGCTTTATTCCTAAATATCTCGATATTTCTCCGATTTCACTTTATCGGTGAACAAAGGCTCGAGGGTGTCGCGATATTGCTCCCCTCTCGTCGCTTCCCTTTTTTACTTCTTGCAAAGAGCTTGCAAGCAAACCGGAGGGGAACATTTGGTTTGCGACGCGCGAGCGAATCGCCACTCGAACGTTCTTTCACGCAATCGATCACCGATCAGTCACACACTCTCTCTCTCTCTCTCTCTCTCTCTCTCTCACTCTCTCACTCTCTTTCACGACGACCGTTATCTTCTTTCTTCCATTCGATATATTCTAGACGTCTACATTTCAGCCAAAGAAAATCGCGATTGGTGCGACTTCATCTTTCGTAAGTTCGAACCGACAGTCGTTACTGCAACTATGTCCATAGATCTATAAAACGAAAAAAAAGAGAGGAATATGTCGTATTAAACATTTGGATTTTAGTTTTTACGTCATTTATCCCAGGCAATAGCGTTCCTCCTTTTACTTATAGCTATTCGATATCCGATTTAAATGTACGTATGTTTTGAGCACGATTATCTCGTCAAGATTAAAAAAAAAGAAATTGGAAAAAAATCTTTAGGACGAATGTTATACGGCATCGAGGGAAACATACAACATGACGATGATTATGTGATTTTTTATCGCCATAAACCTTATAAGAGAGATTTCTGCGAGGATCGAATTTAAATATTTCAACGTAAGACATATCCTTCTTAACACATTTATTCTTCCTTACTGAGATCGTGTCGTTTTTGAAAAACCCTACATCCACGCATGTATTTCTCATTGAACGTTCTTGAGTTATTCAGTTTCGAGTTTGACGTGTTCACGTCATTAGCATTATCCCGATCTATCCCTCACCCCGCCCCCGCTCCCGGCCCCTCTCCCCGGGGAAATAACTGGGTCGGGATTTGTGTGTTGCGCTAAACGACAAACAATTGGAATCCCGTCACATTGATGGAAAATGTATAAATGTGTTCTTAACAATGGGGCTATAAGTGGACGAATGATGGTAAACGTCGACGGCTACGGCCATTTTAAAATACAGGACTATAACATAGAATATTATGGAACAAGGGAGAAGAGGTTTAAGAGAATAGATAAAGAATTAGGAGGGTTCTTTAAGTTTCGCTATCTCGTTCTTTGAGATCCCTAAAATTTCGTTTCGTTTAGTTTCGTTTCTTTCGACGAGAACCAAGGTGCCGGAAAAGAGGCATTGAAAATCCCTTTGAACGAAGACGAAAACGCCCCGAGAGAGTTTTCGATACCACCCACTTCTCGGTATCTCACCCTCGCGCTCTTTATTTTACATATTTCTCCGTTAGATCGAAAGAAAAAGAAGAAAAAGAAATGATATTATGAGACGTTTTAAGGGAAAGAATAATCGACGAGACGAAAGTTTTCTACCCGTTTTTTTTCTTGTCCAAGAAAATTATTCGTAAATTATTCGTTTAATAAATAGGTAACAATAGTTTAATTTCTATAACGCTCGACGTTTTGCAATCGTATCGATACATTGCAAACGACGATGGCGAACCGATTCGAAATCGAAGACCGGGTATATGTCTGTACTTATGTACAGATGGCATCATATACAAAACAGATACATACCAACTTTATACGACATAACTTTTATTCCCGTAAATATTATTCTACATTTATTGAGGCTGTCGTTTCTTAATGAGAAAAGTAAAAGAGAACAAAGCCGAAATAACGAAACTAGAAATCCAATTATATAAACCATAGAGTCTGGGAATTGTCGCACGAACTTTTCTGTCAATGGGCGGTACTTCAATATAATTTGTCGTACTACCATCTTCACCGATTCTTTCATTCTCTCTCTCTCTCTCTCTATTGTCTTTTTCTTTTTCTCCCCTCCCCCCACGCCTTCAAGTTTCGTATACGCGAGAGTTAATCTCGTAATACCGAATGTTTTTCCGTCCATTGTACATTTATATGTAACAACCGAAATGATATTTTTTATCCTCCTTATCCCCCCTCCTTCCTCCCCCACCAGAAGAATCTCACATTTTTACGTTCAAAGCAATAACAGGAATGACGATCAAACGGCACAAGATCGTATTAAGGAGTCGATGAGAACGTCTCTTGGGAGTTCGAGAACGAACGAAACCTTTCAAATTCCGCGACGTGAAGCACGTCCGTTTGCTTTTTCTTCATCCCTCGACAGAAACGAATCCGTTATGTCATTAAAATGTACGGTTTGATTCTACTCGGCTTTCGCGTTTAATAAAGCGTTTTTCCATCTCGCTATATACACGCAACGATGAGCACGTTCTCGTAGAATCGCGAGAACTCGTCGCCGTTAATTAGCCGCAAATTCGATTTCCGCGACGTTACCGGCTATTTCACGTTGAAACTCATCGCGTTGAGGGAGCATTAACAAACGGAAATGAAACGCGTTTTATAACCGCAGGATTTTTTCTTTTTTTCTTTCTCTCTCTCTCTCTCTCTCTCTCTAAAGAATCCGTCTTGTCATCATCAGTTGCCATTCGAGAAATCAAATACCACTTTTATATTTTTCTTTTCTTTCTTCTATCGTTTTATTTTTATTTATTTATTTTTTTATTTTATTTCTTTTTATTTATTTAACCTCGTTAATATAAAAACCGATCTCGATATAGATCGATACAAACCAATGAATTTTTCCCCCTCTCTTTGTGTTCTTTCCATCTTCTTTTTTTTTTTTTTGTTTGTTTCGTTTCGTTTCGTTTTATTCTTTCCTTTTCGTTACATCCTCGCACGAAACTAGTCGCATTATTTGTGGCGAGCTTCTGTACCGCGAAATCGGTACAGAAGCTAAACGAGATACCCGATAAAACGTTCGCCTTTTCTCTCTCTCTCTCTCTCTCTCTCTCTCTCTCTGCCTCCCCCCCCCCTCTTCTCTACTCGATTATTCTTCCTTTCTTTCTAGAAAACAAACGTAGAAAACAATACTCGTCCGCATTCGTACCGTCTTTCTTCCGTTCGCGTTTGCCCGCACAACGTTCCCGTTTTGCCAACAAAGAAATAAATAAACTTTTTCTAGGACATGAGATATAGTTTCAGTCCGTGGTAACGCTGACACTCGACATTGTGACGTTATCAAGTTCTCTGCGAAACGATGAATGCGTACGTACGAATACATACCTACACACACACACATATGTATCTGATATAGTACATACATGCATATACCATGAGCGTGAACTTGCATTTAAACGAAGCTTATATGATATCTGCTAAAGTGTAAATCGTTGGAAGGAAAAATTCGAAAAGACAACTTGAATGTTTACATTTCTGATTTATTGCATTTCTTCCGTTCACCGAATATTTCATATCGCGATAGATAAAACGCCTCGGGGCTATCTCGCTAGGAAAACATCTACGTTTCTTTTGTTATTCCGGGATGGAGAAAGGAAAAAAAAAACAAAAAAAAAGTAACTCAAACAAGAAAAGCGAAAAATAAAAAGAAGAAAAAGAATGATCTCACCATTTCCGGATAAACTCATGCCATTGGACTTTATCGGTGGAAAGGAGAGAAAATAAAACAAAATAGGGGGGGGAAAAAAAGAGAAAGAGATGAAATCACTTTTCGCGAAAGCCACGTCCGCGTAATAACGTTCCACTATCGCTTTCCAATAGGTTTAAGCCCGTAAATGGTGCACATTGTGTTACTTATTTGTTTGTTTTTATTTCTTTCCTTTTTCTTTTATTTTCTTTATTTTTTCTTTCTCATCTTCCTTTTATATTTATGCAACGATACCTCGATATCGTACCGAACGATATATAAAAGATAAGTTCGTATTTAACTAGATGTAAATCCGAGAATGATTTGTTTTGGAGTACGATTCGTGGAAGGAAATTTAAATCGTTACGATAGAGTAAAAATCGTCGTCCACGAATTCATTCGTTTTTCAAACGTTTCATTTCGCTGGATATTACCGTACATCCTAACGGATTCGATGAATGAAACGTAAGTAGCAATGAAATCGATATACGTACGCGCACTCGCATTCACACACACACACACACACACACGGACTTCGATAAATTATTTTCTACCTACCACGGAGTCATCTCTATCGTTTTTTTCCTGTCCTTTTTAATGTATACGTGCACGTATGCGAGTAGATACGAAATTGAAAAATTTACATTTGAAAGATAGACGACAAATCTTCTTACCTCTTTTTTACTACTTTTTTTTTTTTTTTTTATTGCATATGTATATCCGATCATACAAATTTCTATTATCCGTTGTAATCATTTTCCTTTTCATTTTCATTTTCGTTTTCGATCTCGTTTTTCTTCTGAAATTTTCGATTTCAATCTCTTTTTTTTAATTTTCTTTCCTAGTTTCTTTTTTTTCGATTATAGCGTAACGAATTTATATAGGTCTTGTTATCGTATACGTCATGTTTATGACGATATTGCTATCGTCGCTTGCTTACCCATACGAGAACAGATTTGGTATTACGAGACGAGGTATCAATTATGAAATTGAAGCGTGTTACAATCTGACGTCTGGGGAATGATTATTAAACGTGTACGCTAATTAAATGTTGTCGCGATTGCCACTAACGACGATTTCACGTTATAACGTTATAACAATAAACACTTTATTACATGTGGTCGAAATTATGGTGCTAATGAAAGATAAACGAAACATCCTTAATGTTAAATCAACACAATTTTATTATATTTATATTTTAAATCCCTCGTTGATATTATTTTTAATGATGTCGAGAAAAAAAGGAAAAAGAAAGAAAAACAGAAAAGAGAAGCAAAATCATTTCAATTATTCACTCCTTTGATTGTATTTTCAAGGAAAACTTTTTAAATTTAACAACGATAGAGAATGCACCATAGTTCTAAAACGTTTTAAACGCTTTACAATATTTACCGAGGCAATAAACGAGAGCAAGGAACATGGCACATATCTACATGGATGCGCGTAAATACGAACGACCTCTAAAGGCAGATTTTATATCGCGCACGCGCGACCAAACGTAAAAGCTATACACCACTATCTGTTATAATCTTTATATTCGTTCGAATATATGAAAACTCGCTAAAAAAGAGTGTGGAATATTATCGAAAATAGATATTGCCTCGGCGCATACCGTGTGCTCGCGATTTTAACAAATTAATATCGTTGGTTATGAAAAAAAAAAGAAACTTCGTGAAATCCGAGAAACCATTTTTCTTTTTTTTCTCAAAATCCACGAACAATGATTTTAAGAAGAAGAAGACAGAGACAGAGACAGAGACAGAGAGAGAGAGAGAGAGAGAGAGAGAGAGAGAGAGAGAGAAAATTAAATTCAATATTTCATTACGCATTGAATATCTCGACTATTCCATTAAATTTTTTATCAATACTTGAAAAATGAACGTTTTTATGCATCCTATGTATTTACGTAGGTACGTACAATGTGTACAAATATATACACCCACGCACACACACCCGTACGCACGCGCACGCGCGCACACACATAAAGAGAAATTACGAGTTTTTCATCGATCCTGTTTTACTTAGAATCGTTACATCAGATAATATGCCTGTCACGTATGTACATACATACATAAATTGTGACCTGATATCGCACGTACCATATAACGAAAAAATATTTTTCCAGAACAAACAACAGTATCCTACCATTCGTCGTCAATCAATGTTGTCTAAAATTTCAAAATGCATTTTCCGTTCTTTTCAAACATCGTTAAGTCGGCTGCAACTACGATAATTGAACAAGTTTGATTAGTTCGAAAGAAAGCCCAATACTTGACGATGGAATTTGACGTCTCTCCTCGTAATATTTCTCGAGGCGCTAAACGCAACACCGAACTAAAAAGGAGGAAAAGAAGAAGAAAAAAAGGAAAAAAAAAGAAGAGGAAGAAGAAAAGAACGGGTAGACCAGGCTACTGGAGAGACATGATGAAAGAAGAATGAAGTAATAACGTCGATAAGAGGGGACAAAGAGAGAGATAGATAGTTAGAGAGAGAGAGAGAGAGAGAGAGAGAGAGAGAGAGAGAAAACGAAAGAAAAGAAGAGCTTTCTATTGAAACTTCGACGAGATTTCCTTAAGGAGCGTTTCTTCGTGAATTCGATAAAAAGGGGGTGAGGGGTGACGACCGAGGGATGGTATAGGAGGGAACGGAGATAGTAGTAGGAAAAATACAATCTATAGCTCTTTGGGTGAGACACGAAGAGCCATTCGCATCGAGTCTGCGCGTTAAGGTCCTAGAAGAGAAGTAATCTTGAAAATGAGAGACCGTGTAAGCACGACGAAGAAAAAAGAAAAAAGAAAAAAGACAGAAAGAAAGAAAGAAAAGAAAAAGAAACGTCTTCTTTCAACTAACACGAATCCGATTTATTCGAAACGTCTGTATCATTCACATTTTCTATTTCCTTTTCTATCCATCCATCCATCCATCCATCCATCCATCCATCCATTCATCCATTCATCCATCCATATCTTTCAATCTTTCTTAAAGATAGGCTCACCGAAAATAATTTTCAACCGTGAAAGCCACGAGGTTCGGCTCACGATAATTGGATCTCTTTTATCGATCGAAATTATGAATTTTCATCGACGGATATAAGCGACAAAGGCGATGAATACGGTGGAAGGTGGGGAGTGGAGGAGGAGGAGGAGGAGGAGGGGTGAGGGACGACAGAGATAAACGCGGTGATGAATAATCACACGCAGGTGAATCGAGATTTAATGTTATACGTCGAACGGGGAGGCTAATGACACGCCGAAGAAATTCAAGGCGTGTCGCTTTGGAGCGAAATTCCATCGCGTTCAAGCTTCGAACATGGCACGTAATGCACGCGAGAACCTATCGAGGGAGAGATATCCCATTGCTTGTGTATTCTCCACGTTCGATCCGGATGTTCTGGAATCCATTATATCCGATCTCTTCCATAATTAGTGCGTGCATTAGATTAAATCAAGATTCTTCCGTTTAACCTCTAATGGGATAATTAATGATCCTGCCTTTGTACTTTTGAGGACAAAATCTGTTCTCTCAAAAATGTAAAGTCCGAACAATTCGTTCTTTTACAAATCCGTTTTTTTTTTTTTTTTATACATTCGATCGAGGAGTCGAGTCAGTAGTAAACAAATAAAAAGAAAAGAAAATAAACAAAAGTGGAAATGATTATCGATAACATTGCGAAAGGCCATTGTCATTCACGTCACGATCGACCCATTCAAAAGCTCACTAAACTGTGTATCGTAATTTTTACTAATCGTGACTTTCCGTCTATCTATCTATCTATCTATCTATCTATCTATCTATTTATCTATATATATATATATATATATATATATATATATATTCTCCCTCTCCTTCTTCTCTCTCTCCCTTTTTCTTTCTCTCTTCGGCCTGTTACACCACGTTAAAAGCTCAGCAGGATCGGAGGCTTAATTAAGCGAACACCGATTCGTCGCGAATAGGAATGCCGAGCTCGCAAAAACGGGCTCTCGCCTTGACTTAACGGGCCTCCATCACGAATCCCAGGAATCAGGCTGAACTATGAGGACACTCTCGTTTCCTATGACGCAAACTCGACCTCGACTATCGTCCTCCGATTCTACAAAGTTGGTAATAAAAAAAAAAAAAAAAGAAAAAGAATATATCGCATTAAGTGATCGTCTAATTGAGAAGTCGGACATACATTATTGCGTATATTTAGAAATTTATTTATGTATGTATGTGTATGCGTGTATAGAGGGAATAGAAAAAAAAAGTGAGGAAAAAGATGAAACCGATAGAGAGATAAAGAGAGAGAGAGAGAGAGAGAGAGAGAAAGAGAGAATGAGAGAGAGAGAGAGAGAGAGAGAGAGAGAATCAAGAGTTGAAACGAAGTCACAAGGGCTACCGATAACGCAGAACGTCCTTTGGGTTAACAGCCCCTGGTCACGCATCAATGGCCACAAACTCGAAACAAGCGCGATGCTCTCTCTCTCTCTCTCTTTCTCTCTCTCTCTCTTTCACACACTTACACGTCAATGTATTGCCCCTTTAACCCCTTTAATCCTTCCTCTTTCTCCTTTAATCCATCGCAACACAAACGATTCAAGCGATACAACACGTCGGACCTTCGTTTAATGCGGACACTGCTATTATGGACATTGCTTATAAGTTTTTTCCCCTTCCCCGTTCGCGTCGCGACAATTTAGTTCGTCGACGTTTTGCCATTATGGAGTGTTCATTTGAAAAGATTTTATACGATGATAAACTAATTACAGGTTTAAAGTTGTTTTCAAGGAAGTCAATGATTTACTGGATGAAGTAAAAAAAAAAAAAAAAAGAAAAGAGAAATAAAGTCTATTTAAATGTAGATCAATCCTGTCGTTAGGATCTCATAGTATGATAAGCAGAAGAGTTAAACTAGTTCAAACTGTAAGGAAACTACGATGCAACGATTGCACTCGAATACAAGATAAATTATTTATTTAATTGCTGAGAAATGGAAGAGGGGAGGGGAGGGGGGGGGGCAGGGAGGAGAAAAAGAAAAATAATATTTACAGAGAATATTAATATTCGTTAATTTAACTAATATTCGCGAGGACAAATATAAAACGACTTTAATTATCGTCCGTTCTTTTTCGATAAAGACCCACCTTAAAATACAAAACCTCTTGAAAGGTTCTTTTCGTCTTAAGAGTCGAGCCAGAGGGAGTGTGTCGACGGAAAATAAACTGGAACACGAGCGGACTAGGAAAATTGAAATTTCGAACGTGGTCGATTTCTGTCGCCAATTTAAAAGGTAAAAGCTGAAAGCTTTGAAATTCAACATATCTAATACTCGAACCCCGATATGTAAGGCAAGCAGAATTCTCAATAATATTTTCTCTCTCTCTCCCTCTCTCTTTCTCTATTGCACTGAGCCTCTCTCTTTTTCTCTCCATCATGGAATTTCCAGCATATCTCTAAACGAAATTCTTAAGCTTTTCCATGCTCGAACGTTCACTTTTAGAATTTCCCGCGAAATCCGTAGGTACATATGATAGCAGAAAAAATTTTAAAGTCAAAGAGAGATGTTGGCCACCGTAAATGCAGTTAGAACGTCATAAATTGTCCGCTGAAGAGACAGAGAGATAAAGAGAGAGAGAGAGAGAGAGAGAGAGAGAGAGAGTCATAACATAATCTTGACGTTGACGACGGTTAAGCTTTAACAATGACGGCAGATAAAAGGTGCTGTTCTTGTCCACGCCCACATATGAACTTCGTCTACGTCCACCAGTTCATGTCCATTGTGAAAAGACAATTAAACGTACAGTCATGGTATTCGCTTTTGTAGAAAGTACCTACGTATGTATGATATGGAAATTTAAATATTGCACCGAATTGTAAGAAAGAATGGGCGACAATTAAATTTTATTGCTTTGACAGCGGTATTGCTGCCAAAATAATGTCTGGATATTGATGAATTTTTATAAAAAGAACCATATGGGCCGAACAGAAGTACACACTGACAATAACCAACATCGTAGATAATAAATTGTAATAAATTTCAATCCACGCTTCGTCCATAAAAAATGATTTTTTTTCTTTTCTTCCTCATTTTTCTTTCTTCCCTTCTTTCCTTCTTTCTTTCTTTCTTTCTTTCTTTTTTAGAATACTTCCATTCAATTCTTTGGCACACGCGTTATATTCAAGAGAGTATACACACTTTATTTTCTTTAAATTTTTGCCTATCTACGGATTTTTCGAAACAAAAACAAAAAAAAAAAAAGATAAATAAATAAAAACATAATAAGAAAATTGTGATTCGTGTCGCGAATATCAAGTCCCTATTTTCATAGGTTTTCCGTAAAATGTAATATAATTCGAAGGATTCGTTCGAGGAGTAATCCTTCTGTTTTCCTTTTTTTTTTTTTGTGAACCAATCAAAATTTCATCTTCTCACAGGGTTTATCCAATTGAAGCGAGGCCACACTCTCAAGTTATCCCTCCGAAAATCCTGCCTTTCGCGAGTCCAACTCGAGCTTTGTTACTCTCGAGGGCGGTCGTCGGTGCAGGGGTAGTATTGATCACTCCCACGGTGCGCCCTCTTCCATCCTGCTCGTCCTCCGACCACCGTTCTCCATCCTTCCTCTGCATCCTCCGATTTTCCATATTTCGTTTCCTCATCCATCGTCTATCGTCTTTTTCTTAGCTCGTGAGTAAACGTCAAGCGTTAATCCTCATACTCATCCTCCTCTTCCTCCTCTTCCTCTTCTTCCTCTTCCTCTTCCTTTTTTTCCGTGTCGTTTATCAACTCTCCGATCGTTGCACTTATCGTGGAAATTGAGTTTCCATCTCCTTTCACATCCGCCATACGTGTATATATATATATATAGGTTGGATATTTTTTTAGGTCAATAGTGTGAATCTTTCACAAAAGAGAGAGAGAGAGAGAGAGAGAGAGAGAGAGAAAATAATTGAAGTGAACATACGTAGTTCGTAAACGTTAATCTTCTTACGAGTAGGTAGATATCACGAAACGTGTAAGAGTATTTTAAAAGCCAATATGGAAACGTTCGTTGGTCGTACTTTCCTTCCATTGTCGGAATCCCCATGCATCATTCACATCAGTGTAAATAAAAGATCTCTTTTTCCCAGGGAAACTGTATCAGATTTGTTCCCGTCCGTGTATTTACGGTAGATCCACGAACAACATGGCTAGGATTACAATACACTTTCCCAACGTACGTACGTACCTACGTACATATGTACCTACGCACTCGTACACATCATACGAACATCCACTGTTAAGCTTGATTATTCCTCGGCTCGAGATTTAAATCAACGAAAATAAGGGCGCGTTGTTAAACGTAATCTATTAGTCTAGAGTTATTCAAATTACGTACGTCAATGAGATTAGCGTATACGTGACAGTTAATACCTTCTTTACGTGGGTTATCCCTCTCGAATATTTTTCTCACCAATAAAATGTGAAAATATCATACGTTATATAAGTGCGTATGAAAAGGCAGAGAAAGGAGAGAGGGAGAAAGAGTTTCACAGAAGAAAGAGTGAAAGAGAGAAAGAAAGAAAGAAATAAAAGAATGAAAAAAAAAAATTAAAGAAAGAAAGAAAGGCTTAAACGTTAAAACGTTTCGTTGGAAAACTTTTTGCCGGCATGGTTGGCGAGCTTTACGTTACCGACTAAACTACCACCGGAACTTCGTTCACTGTGAATATAAAAGCATTAGGCGAATTAATGGCCGCGAAACGACGTTGGCGAAGGGTGAGGAGAGGGGGACACGGAAGTGTGGGGATGAGAGGAGGAGGGGGTGGTGGTGGATAGCGAGAGTACCAAGGGTGGCCGGACTACTCTTTTCCTGGTGTGATCGATACACGTCGTATTAACCGTTAACCGTATCGCAGTTTTATCGAGCATCGTCCCGTTAACCTTCCGCCGAGCGTTTCTCTTGCGTTTACGCGTGTCACTATGACTCGGCCAAATAAATGTCACTCGTTTATTTTCCGACCGATTATGTATCTTCGCCGAATACTATAATATTTAATCTTTCTTTCTTTCTTTCTTTCTTTCTTTCTTCCTTCCTTCCTTCCTTCCGTCCTTCCCTTTTTGATCTCTAATTAACGAATTTTACCGTTTCCTTCTCTTTCTCTTCTACTCTTTCATAGAACCAAGAAGAACGATTATAATCGAAGTAACAAAAATTCACACCAACTTCGTCGTACACATCGAAGGATAATAACGTTATATATTTTATATATATATATATATATATATATATATATATAACATATATATTATTTACGTTATATATTATAAATAATATTATTAATTCGTTATCTCTTAGCCATAACGATTCTATCATTGTTCGGGATTAAAAATGTTCGATCGAACGAGGAAGAAGTTCGAGGTGTGTCGCACCACGACGACGACGCAACGTCGCGCGACGGGGGAGGAGAGGGGATTTTCCAAGAAAAAAGTCAACATACGCGGCTCGAATGACGTTTTTACGAAGCGTACATTAAGAAAGAATATAGAGTCACGATATAGCACGACAGGAGCTAGAATGTAGTCTGATGTATCGTGCCAATAAATCGAGAGAGCCTACCTGTCAAAACTCGTTACATAAGGGTTAATCTCCAAATTGATCGTTCTCATTATTTTCTCCTTCTTCTTTTTTTTTTTCCCCTTTCGATTTTCATTTTCTTCTCTTACTATCTCTTCCCCTCCCTTCCCATCTCTTTTTCCTTCCGTTTATTTATTTTTGCTTCGTCCTTTGTCTTTCCTTTTTTTTTTTTTTTTCTTTTTCTTAGTCCCTTCTTTTTCCGACACGACTTTCATCCAAGATCCACGTAAAATCCAAAGGGGGAAAAGGAGAGGGAGGTGGAGGAGGGGACTTGCCTGTACGTTCCGTCGATGAACAAATTGATATTAACGAGAGGACGCCACGGAAAAACAATTTACGAGACGATAACGTAATGACGAGTAATTTATAGGGCTACTTGGTGAGAATGGGTCGAGGAAAGTGGTTTGCAGTGATGGGATTGGATCCACGCCAGGGCTGTTGCTGATACGAGGACATGGAAATCCCGTGAGGTATATCATTCGTTACTACGAATTATATGACCTAATCGATGAACAACCTATCTTTTCATTTCTCTTTCTAGTCAATGACACAAACAATACGTATAGCCTAGATATAAATATGTACATACGTATCAAACCCTTTTTCCCAGATAATCGTCGATACCATTTCAATGCTCTACAAGATAGCTTTTTCTATTACGCGTTTATATACCCTTCCAAATAATTCAACATTTTCTCGTATATCACCTAATTGTATGGTTCTATCGAATACAAGGTA
>OU964967.1:3633635-3696340 GCA_918808275.2 Dolichovespula sylvestris
CATATATTTACGATTATTCTAATACACACAAAAATCAATGATCTAAACCGATGGATTAACTTAGTATGTTCGTTTTCGAGAACGTATATATATATGTTAACAGTTCGTAACCCTTATACGGGGATATGTAGACGGATTATTTCGATTACTCGCATCAATGGACATTGCTTTTCCGGTCGATACAACCAGCAAAAATCATCCGGATCGTTCAATGATCGTCGTAAGGGATGAAAAAAAGAAAGAAAAAAGAAATTCAATATATCAATCAGATTCTATAGTATCTATAAATTTAATCGAGTCAATCGATGTCTCGTTATAATAAATGATTAGAGATGATATGAACAAAAAAATAATGATTTCAGATTATCGGAGATCTTCCTATTCATTGTGTAACATAATTACGCGATAACCATATGCGGCTTGGTCAACGTGAATCGGTGTACTCGATCGAGACTTATCGAGGCTACTATGGCAGATAATTTGATTTTCGATCGTGGGATTGGTCGTACGTGCGTATGTGCGTGCATCGTCATACACGCGCGCGCACACACACATACATTGCCTCGGGAACACACTATTGCCTGCTTGATGCTCGCCTCGATGTCTCCTCTCTGCTCGTGATTTTCAACGTAATTCATTCGACACGATATACACGTTATAGGTAGATAAGTAGTACTTGTATAGCGTCGATATATACTAACGAATCTATACGTTTCAATCGATCAACGAAACGAAAACGTTGCGGCTTTTGTCGGTTAAAATAATCGGCGATATTGATACGAATTGAATAAAGCACGATGATCATTTGTATCATCCACTAACAGGCGCTCTTTGACTTTAAACATTCGATATTATTTCGTCATTAGCATTATTCCTTCCCCCATCCCCTCCCTCCCTCTAATATTATATACTACGTTGGATGAACGTTTTTCTCAATTTTTCATTCAACCACCTTGCCCCGATTTATTTCGTTCATCCACGACTTTTATTCGAAACGATGCCTCTTTTTTCAATAGACTCATTCAAATTGTTTTTCTTTTTATCCGACTACGTCTCGCTCGTTCTAATCGAATATAATCGAATAGAACAACAACAGCATCTCGCGAATTTTACCATTAAATCATTTTACTGTGTTAACGTGCGATAAGAAGTTGATAATTCGTAGCTTGATAAAAAGTTACCAAAACGTGTTTCCTCGATGCTATGAACACTAGACAGCGTGATATCGATATCGGCGTTCACGAAGCACGTGGTGGTACGTTCTTGTCGACTGTCTCCGAAGGAAATGTACGACCTTGCACAAGATATCGAATGTGCGTCGAGTCTGCACTTAGTATCGATCGTTTTCGATCGTAGACACATTCGAAAGACATTTTCGAGAAAGTAGATATGTATTCTTAAAGGATCGTCTTTCCAAAGATTTTCTACTCGTTTCTCGTCTATCAGGTTGAATCGATATCAAATCAAAGCTATATCATTTGTAACAACGATACTTTTCCTTCCTCTCCTTTACATTGATAATTTTGTAATTAATCGACCATATCCCGGTGTTGTATCGACTGTATCTCGGTTCTATGAGTTTATAATTAAAACGCATGAGATTAAGTGGACGATACGAATGATAAGAATGAATTAATACTATTGCATGTTCGAAGCACCGAGCAAGCATCAAATGCTATTCCTTAATGAGGCATTTGCGTTGACTCTTATCGAGACAGGTTTCCTTGTCCCATCGAAAGGGTCGATTTGGTATCTTTTATCTTTTCCTTGATTTATAAACCTATAATTAGAACCGTGCTCCGAACGGCCTCGGACACGTATCGCGTCGGCTCATCCAAAGGCATGCTCGCAACACCACGACTTATCTTTGATATCGCGTCACCTTTGTTTATTAAACATCAATGAAAAGCAAACGTTCGAGGTTTTATATATCGTATTTAACAATGACGAACGAGAAACTAACGGGAAAAGGGTCGGGGGAAGAAAACGAATGAGACGAATAAAAAGGAAAACAAAAATAAAAAAAATAATAATAATAATAATAATAATGTCAATAAATCGTATACCTTACTAGACTCTTCCACGTGTCTTCAAATAATTCGTTTCCTCTTTACCTTAGACGTATGTATTAAAATTTTAAATTTATTCGTTGACAGTCTCGAACAAAGAAGAAACGTAATCGTCATCGAACAGCTCGCATCGCTACGAGATTATCTTTGAGTGATCAAAGTTCCTTATCAATTTACTTCCTCGTATAACCCTTGTTTATTCTCTTTTTCTTTTTTTTTTTTCGTTCACGCACGAAATGAGATCGTTTCGTCCAACGCTCGATTCACGTAACGGAACTTAACCACAGAACGAGCCATCGAACTCTCGACGTCGAGAAACACCAAGTATAATGCGAAACACGTTGAATCATGCAGATATCGTTTCGATTTCTATCCTACAAGATACCGACCGACAAAAAATAAAGAAAGAGAGAGAGAGAGAGAGAGAGAGAGAGAGATAAAGATAAAAGATTCAAAGAAAAAATAAAAGTAAAAGAAAATGAAAGAAACTGAATACGTTTTACATCGCAACTTAGAAGGAAATAAAACGTCGTACGTATTCTCAAATATTCTATACGCATCGCGAGCATTTAAAATGACGACGACGACGACGACGAGGACGATAAAGAGGACGACGACATTGATGGTGACGACGACGATGATGACGATGATGATGATGATGACGACGACGACGACAAAGACGACGAAAAAAGACGACGACAACGGGAGAAGAAAATTTCTTGTGAAAATTGTCGTGAAAATTGTCGGAGATTCCCGGAATGAAAAGCGCCATTTTCGAGGAAATCCCTGTAAGCGACGGTGCGGCGAACGGTGCGGAGAAAGGGGTGGGCCGTCCCTGGAAAGCCGTCAACCAAATACATAGCGCCTTCGGTGTGTAGGTGTCTACGTAATATGCGTGTCCCTATATGCGTGTGTATGTGTATGTATGTGTGTGTATGCGCGCGCGGGCGTGCGTATATATGTGTGTCTACTATACACCCACTGATTTTTTACGAGTTAACGCGTTGGATCTTGTTAGACGATAAGAAGTTATTACGTTGAATATTTTTCGGAGAGAGGAAACTCGTGAGATAAACTCGTGCGGTCGGCTTCTAGTAAAAGGAGGAACCGCTTTCGGGACTTACGTGCTCGATGCTGGACAGATGGGCCGTGACTGACACCCCCGGTGCCGCCACGCGCCCTTCTCCGCGCCGCCCTCCTTACCACCCTTCGCGATTGATACACTACGGCGCAGGTCCGCAATCGGAGTCTTCTCTCTCTCTCTCTCTCTTTCTCTCTCTATCGTACTCTCATTCTCTCTATCATTCAGAGTCTACGTATGTTTGCGTAGTATATATGTCTCTCTCTCTCTCTCTCTCTCTCTCTCTCTCTCTCTCTCTCTTTCTCTCTCTCTCTCTTTCTCTCTCTCTCCTTCTCTTTCTACAGTCGAATGCCAGCCGAAAGGACATACAGCGAGCCATTCTCGTTCTTGTGTACGCGCAAGGACTCGAGGCGGCTTAGGGTGAACGTCTCTCGATTAGCTTCCCTTTCGTTTAAGGTTCGCCACTGTGAGTGAGGTCAGTGTTGGATATTCCTTCCTTGGGTTGGATTTCCAACCCGTCACCCCATTGCGATGGGAAGTTCTCTCTCTCTCTCTCTCTCTCTCTCTCTCTCTCTCTCTCTCTCTCTCTCTCTCTCAACGTGTATTATGGATTATATATGTACATAATATTATGCACTCTTGTTTTTATCTTCTAATGGTATTGCGAATGCGATCATCGATTCTTACAATTTTCTTTTTCTTTTTATTATTTTCGTTTTAATGAGAGTCCCAATCGAATTAATCATATTACAATATTTAATATGAGATTGTAAGATGCTCAATTGTTTTTTTTTATTGACTTTTACAGGATCATTTTTGGTTTTCTTTTTTTACTTTTCCTCTTTTTTTTTTTATTTCTTCTTGCAATGACATGATAACATTTGACGAATACTCAATAGATAAGAACTCAATAGATAAATGTTAATGAGTAAAGAATTATATTCATACACACACACACGCGCGCGCAAGTTTTTGTTGTTATTAACATAAGGAAGCAATTCTTTACTTTTAAACTCCATACTCATAGCCACAAATTGATATTCACGGTTACCACGTTAAACGATACTCGTGAAATTGCGCGAAGTAGTTCAGGTCCGTCACCTGTCATTCATAGATAGATAGATAGATACATAAATACGTACGTATATATATACCTACGTATGTACATACAGACGTTACCTGTCGACGGGTCCGATTATACGTAAATACGATCTACCTGAAACTTCTGTACATAGCGTGTTCGCTAACATGCACGCGGATTATCAATTCGAGGAACAAATTGATTTAGTTCAGGCTCGTCGTGTGTAAATCGTTCGCGTCTCCTATAGTTTTCTACTGGCACATTAACGAACAAAAACAAAAAGAAAGAAAGAAGAAAAGAAAAAGAAAGAAAAGAAAAGAAACATATAAGAAAGTAAGTAAAATAAAGAATGAAAAATCTTTTTTATTGTTAAACGTTTATTAACTCCTTGTCCGCATTATTAATTAATTTAATAATAATAAAAAAAAAATCTCCGATTAAATCTATCGAAATAATTTCTAACGAGCTACGCGCATACATGTCTTACTCGCGATTTCGTAAATTTACGAGCAGGGCCGACGAGGCACGACGTCTTGCCTCGTCTAACCATCGTACCGTAAATTTAACGAACCGATAGTAATAAATCTTAACGGATAAGTGGTCCTTAAGTCAAATACCCTTGCGCGTATATTCATATGCATGCACGAGGCGTTTTCCCTGTTAATTCCCGTAATAAGAAATTACCAACATTCGTCTCCAAATGAAATAAGAGCTTGATTCACGAAAACGATTCGTTCAATCGTATTCATACTTTATTCAAAAAGTGAAACAAACCGATTTTCAATTCGATTGATAAGTTCTATTCGTTAAATTTAATCGAAGAATTCCGATAAAACGAATTCATTCGAAATATTGATTCATTTCAATAACAACAACGCGCGCGCGTGTATTTATGATTTAAAAGAGCAAAATTCACAGGTTGTCCTTCGTTTGATAAATCGCATCGCATTAAGCCCTCCCCTTCACCCCCACCCTCCACCTCACCTCCTTTGAATTATCGATTTAGGAAATTCCCTTCGAGAAGTCATCACCGGTTAGACAGTCAGTCGCTTAAAACAATGCGGACGCTTTGTACGAATAATACACGTCGTCTGTAACGAAGGACATCGCACGTCCCTGAAAACGTAACTTCCCTCTTGTGACACCAAGCTTCCGCAACTTTTGTGAAATTTCCTTTTACAGCTATTGGCAGGTGTCGCTCTTGGAACGGAAGTGACGTATCTAAATAAATGACAGAGTCTTTCTCTCGAATCGCACTGTTTCCCTTAAAAGGGGTTAAACTAATGAAGGTCGAACCTTACGGTTCTAACGTGAATACTCGAGTACTTCTCGTTAAAATAAAATACCTTAAATAATTTTTACCGATCTGACACTTACGACACTTTTCACGTAACCCAAAGAATGTTGTTTCCTAACGCCCTGCCAAAACAAATTGGCACGTCGTGCATTCCTCCCCCCTCTCTTTTTCTCTATCTCTATCTCTCTCTCTCTCTCTCTCTCTCTCTCTCTCTCTCTCTCTCTCTCTCTCTCTCTCTCTCCATAAATATGTATATATGTATATATTCCGAATGACGACACGATTTTCTTCTTATAAAAATCGTACATTTCCTACTGAAAATTTATCATTCAAAAATTTCAACCGTCGGAAGATAAACGACGGCGCACTTTTGGTATCATTAATTCTTTTCCCAAAAATCTCGATTACGAGGAATCCTTCATGGCGTCGTTAGATATAACCAAATCGATTTTCGAGACTCCACATTCGTTTCACTGCCGTCGTCCTAGTCGTAGATCCATACCCATGAAGTTACCTTTGACAGTTTTCCCGTTGACCTGTCTAAAACAGATCCTAACTCGTCGACTTTATGTGTCTTATACGTCGAGTGCCTGGGTAATAGGAACTCACGAGTTCTTGTTTCCTTTTATTCGGTCACAACCACCGAGATAAGTACGGGCACACACACACGTAAACGTACTCGAGTAGAACTTTGAAATCGTCGTAGGGGTGTAGATGGGAGGCCGAGGAATAGGGGTTAGGTGTTCTCTTGGCATACATAGCCAGGAAATTTTGAAGTATTGTTCTACCAAAGAAATTCGAAGAATTTTAGAAATCGAATAACGAAACCGCGAATATGGATCAATGATCATGATAGAATATTTTTTGCAAAGTTAAGGACGAAGAAGCCTTTTTTTTTTTTCTTTTATAACTAATGAACGAAGTTTTAACGTTCCGCTCGAATTGAATATACCGTGGCACCAAGCAAGTAACTGTGTTAAACCGAAATAAAAAGACGATTCTCTCTCGAACAAAGCCAACCGGAACATGGAAAATGTTAAGGACAGCTCGACCGTTGTCCGCTACACGGCGATCCTAATTCGGTGATCCTAACTCGGTGATCTGAAACCGCTAACAAAACCAAACTACTGCGGATGGCCTATCCTCCACGGAGCCGCATATAACTCAAACGTAAGTTTAATCAACTGACTAATTAAATATTTCTTAAATATCCAATTATAATTACGACGCGTTATAGTAATGTAACAATTTACTCGAATCTCTGTCTTATCTCATAATCAAATCATTATTATTTCTGTGATTACTGCGTTAAAGGAAAAAGAAAAAGGAAAAAGAGAAGAAAGAGAGAAAAGATTTTACGAAACGAATTTGATATTTCCATCGTCGAAAAATGAGATTTTTTTTCAAGGAAAAACTCTTTCTTTTTTTTTCTTTTCTTCTTGGTAATATCAATTAGGATATATAGTTAATTATCGATATCGTGACATTATTTGTCCAGCTGTCATTACATTACTTTTTCAATCCAAGATGTGGGCGTCGATGAAACCACTGTACCCTTTAACGTAAATGTAATTACGTACTTACGCTTTAGTACTAACGCTTATGTATGTATCTCACCTCGTTGAAAATTTCATTTCGTTCCATCCCTTATACAACCCAGCTTTCTCTCTCTCTCTCTCTCTCTCTCTCTCTCTCTCTCTCTCTCTCTCCTTCTAACGTTATCTCGCGTAATACTCTGTGATATCTCGCTCGGCTTGCATAAACTTCGACGAAAGTGATTTTGTCCTGGTAAAATAAAATTAGCTTTTTTAATTTCTAAAATCGTTCGACCGGAGAGAGAGAGAGAGAGAGAGAGAGAGAGAGAGAGAGAGATGGAGAGATGGAGGGAAAGAAGTTTGCTTTCCATCGAGAAATGAATATAACGAGATTATGTTTTATCTTTTAAAAAAAGCACATCGTATCTATTATCGAAAAAAAATTCCATATTTATCGTACCTAAACGTATTCATAATTAATACGAATAAACAATTTTCCCTTATCGCAGCATAATTACAGCTTCGAAAAATATATGTTTTTCCCTTACCTCAACGAATCCTTTTTACGTGGTACAACTACGTACTGTAATAATTATTTCCATGTTCTAATTCAAACCGTATCGCTACGCGTGTATAAAAATAATTTCTACCACGGCACAAGAGTGGAGTCTTTCGAAGCGTGCCTATGTTCTCTTTGAAATACATGAATTTAACTCTCATCTATGGAATTAAATTTTGTGGACAAGCTAAACATTGCGACGCTTGCATTTACGTTAGCTTATGTTCTTTCCTTCCATGGATTTACGTAACGTAAATGCGAAATGAAAAATGATCCGTGGCCTCGTTCTCGTCTCAAAAAGCGAAGGCAAGAACGTCGCTCTCTCAATCACGTCGTGTCGGAGCAACACACTATATATGAAAAGTCCGTTTTCATCGACATTTCAACGAGAAGAGATCGCTCGGAAGTAACTCCGACGATGAAAGCTCTTCGTCGGAGAAAAATTTGTTCGAAAATAAGGTAGTATCGATGAGGCTTTTTGTTACATAGAAATTGACGTTGCATCGAAACCGAACGGGGACGAACATTCACGAACGTCCAACGTTGTTCTACGTCACGTCCATTTTCATAGGAAAATTTTTGAAACTTTCTTGCAACGAGACATCAAATATAAAAACACAAAAATATTTGGATTTGGCGTTTAGATTCGTGTGAGTGTATGAAAAGAAAGAGCAAAGATTAAGACGAAAGCAAAAAATAACAAAGAGAATATATTACGAGTTATTTCTATGTTTCTTTCTTTAATAGACACTTCAACGAACGTAACGCTAAAATTTGTAGAGCATATAATCGACATTCATTATTTTTTCCTATCAACGATAATTGCTTCCATTAAATGGTAGATATTCTCTACCTCTTGTGATTGTACGTCGGTCTAAGTACCTACTGTATCTTTTCGAAAGTTCACCTTCGTTTATCGAGATCCTAGACCAGCAATAATCTTCTTTTCAAACTCGATCATTAACGAGAAGTAATCCTCCTATGTTCTAAGAGAAGACGATTAGTCTTGAACTTATATTAAGGATCTCACAAAATTCTTTAATTAAATGTTGAAAATTTCGAATTTGTATAAATGTTCATATAACGAGTAAATAATATTATATTCGTCCAACGTTTATCATATCATTTGGAAATTTGTGTAACCCAAGTAAGAAACAAGTGCAAAGTTATAAATAAATTCCGAGATATTTCGTTAAGATATAATTGGCATACCATAACTTTTATATTACTATATAAATGGATTCTTACATACTTAAATGTTATATATATATATATATAATTTAACTATGATTAAAGCTTATGTTATTTCTTGTAATATTGTGTAATGTTAAGATTATGTAACGATGCCAACAGAGTCGCGGACCGTCTTCAAAAGCGTTGATCGAAGCAAGGTACGAGATATGTCGGACTCGTACCACTTGCATCATAAAACAAGAGCTTTCAACGACCTTACCGACGGAATCGATTTACCGTACGAGTTTCGACTCGCCTCGCCGACCTTGTAACCCTCAAGGAGGTCGATAAAGCGCCATACTGTTTTATCGATATTGAAACAGTGCAGTGAGCTTACAATAGAACGTAAGCTTTCGATGATAAAAAAGCTGTGTGACTTACCGACGGAACATTAGCTTCTTGTGCAGAACGAGCCACTTACCTATAAAACAGAAAACAATGGATTAAGTAGTCATTCTAATAAAAGTTCCGTCGCATTGCCGTTCCTAATATACTAAAAAGGCTGCTGCATCTAATGATAATAATGAAGAAAGAGAAAGAGAGAAGTAGAGAAATAGAGAGAAATAGAGAGAAATAGAGAGAGAGAGAGAGAGAGAGAGAGGGAGAGAGAGAGAGAGTCACAAACGAAGGACTAAAAACGAAGTTTAATAAAGGTGACTAAAACTATCGGACCATGCGATTGGATCTTTTTTTTTCTTTTTCGTGCAATCGTGATGTCTCATGCCAAGCACGCGACAAATAAAGGTAAAATGAGAAATATGGAAAGAATAATAAAATAAAAAAGAAAAAAAAATATATATATATATATATATATATATATATATATATAAAAAGAGAGAGATAGAGAGAGAGAGAGAGAGAGAGAAAGAGAAAGAGAGAGAGAAAAATGATTTCGAATATCGTCAGACTCGTTCGTCGTATCCACCCATTTCGACAATTTTCGAGCATCCACTCGAAAACATTTTCGCGAATATAGTCTCGCGAATTAAAAACATACTTCTCGTGAGATTTCTCGATGACTAAAGCGTGTTCTGCTCTACAAAAAAAAAAAAAAGTAAAGATAACAAAAAGAAGAACAAAAAGGAAACAAAAACAGATATAAAGAAGGACAAAAAAGAAAGACAAAAAAAAGACTTCATGACGTGATTACTATAAGATGTACGTTCAAAAGACTAAAGTACTCTAAGAAGCCTTTTAGACAACGTCGTTCCTCTAATTAAAATGACATTAGAGATATAAGAGAGTGGCCTAAGACATTTCTCTTTCCTAATTTCTAAATTGACCGTATCGCAAATGACATTCTACGCGCTAATCAGACGCCTAAGGTGCCTTTTTACAGATAGTAAAGAACGGCGAGTGTTGTGCTTGAAGAATTATACCTGCACGACTGCTGGCCCGCGATGTGCCTGTACAATAGAAAAAGACAATAAAGAATATTATACAGACAGATAGAGTAAGAATAACTGGAAAAGATTTGCATAATTATATATGTATCCTAGAGAGATGTGGGAGAAAGAAAGACAGAGAGAGAGAGAGAGAGAGAGAGAGAGAGAGAGAGAGAGAGAGAGAGAGAGTGAGATAGAGAGAAAGTGAGAAAGAGTAAAGGATCGGAGAAGAAACAAGAGACGTGGCGTGATGAGTAATAGTATTAGCTTGCATGATGGCAGAAACAAGTAGAGAAATCTGCGTGAGGTCAGACATGGAAAAGGGATACGAACGTGATGGATAATACGGTGACGGTGATGTAAGAAAATTTATGCAACGTTAGTAATCGCGAACGTGTACATAAATATTGTATATATATATATACATATGTGTGTATGTGTGTGTGTGTATTTAAAATAAAATACAAAAAATATATAAAACATAGAAGGATCGAAGGGAGATCTCGTTATTATTAACTTATATCTAAACTTACACGGATACACGCTATTCCATCCTTTTCTCGACCTTTCGATTTTCTTATCGTCAACGTAGATTCTCCTTTATCTTTACACATATCGGTTAATTATGAAAGGCGTAAATATATTATAGAAAAAAAAAAAAATAGCGGACTAACGGAGTTCAAAGTTACGATCCTACGAAAAAGGCAGACGTTTATGAGACACCTATCGATCACGAAACAATATGATCGATCTCACTTTAAAGTTCAAAAGCGACACAACACGCCGATACTCGACGATGGCTCGATGAGAAAAACTTTTCACATATTTCGCCCACACGAAAGGACGGCGAGGTGTTATCGCAGAATTGGATCCTTTTGGAATCTAATCCCGAGGAGAGAGAAAAAAGAAAAAAAAAAAAATAAGAAGAAAAAAGAGATGATAAGATGCACAGATATAGAGATAAAGAGAAAGGAAATACGTGCGGAGAAAAAGGAAAAAGGGTAAGTCTTTTTCTGTGGTTCACGTGATTTTACAAAATTTACGAGAACGCAAAAACCGAGAGAGAGAGAGAGAGAGAGAGAGAGAGAGAGAGAGAGAGAGAGAGAAGACGACCTCAAGATCCTCGCCGATGTTCCGAGAATTTCCACTCTATATTCCGCACACACTCAAAGTAATTTGCTACGAACCTTGGCCTCAGTGCGTTCGTGTGCTCGATTCAAGGAGCAAAGAGGAGAAGCGTCGCAAACACGTACACGTGGCTACCATCTTGGTAAAAGCTATATATATAATATATATACGTATATATATATATATATATATATATATATATATGTATATTAAATAGAGAGAGAGAGAGAGAGAGAGAGAGAAAAGGAAGATATTGCTATTGTGTAATACATAGAATGTATACATATAAATTTGTTTGATGGATATTATACCTACTACGTATGGTTATAAATTCTCGAAGAACTCACGAACGAGCTTTCAAACTCGTACAAATGATACTCGAATAAGAGCTATCTCTCTTTCCTCTCATACCAATAACGCAAATAATCAGTGCCAATAATCGTTGACTTCATTTCGATGTTAAAAATAAAAAAAGACAAAGAGAAAAAAGGAAAAAAATACGATAAACGATTCGAAAAAAATAAAAAAAGAAAGAATAAAAAAATTAATTTCCGCAGGAATCGTAAACAACAATATCCTACGTCATTTTAGATGAATTTCGAAGTCAAAATAAAAATAATAAAAATCGAGGAGAGAAACTACAATGGGAGGAAACGAGAGAGAGGATGTATTAAAGATATTGGGGAAAAAAAAACGGATTTGAAAAGATTCGTGCATGTTACCCTGAATAGGTTGACATTCGTATAAAAATACGTTTTCTCGCGTGTAATTTTGCAAACACTTATTTCCTGACGTTGATGATCGACGTCACCGTCGAAATACTCTCCGAGGATTAAACGGGATAAAAAGAATCTGAAAATACTTTTGTCATAGTGTTCATCGTTACCGACGATTGAACCATTTATATCAGAAATTTTAACTTCGTCGATTCGCTCACCTTGGTTCCCTCACATTCTCTCTCTCTCTCTCTCTCTCTATATATATATATATATATATATATATATATATATATGTATGTATGTATGTATGTATGTATGTATGTATGTATGTATGTATGTATGTATGTATATATATGTATATATATATATATATATATATATATATATAAATTTTAGTATTCCCTTTTTCTATCTCTTAGGTTTAATCGTTTTCCAAACGAGCACATCATAAAGAGAAATAACGATGATGAAATATCCCTTCTAGCTGAACTTTCAGCTTCCCTTTAAATATACCTACGTTCTCGTTTAACGAAGTAGAACCATAGGAATTCCGATAGTACGTGAGATATTCCAGAAAAACTCAACACGTGTACCATGGAAGACCATAATATTCGATCATCACATAATATCGGGCAAAAGGGAAAAAAAAAATTTGGACCTTTTGATGGGGAGGGATTCTTCTTATAGTCCTTAAAAAAAGATCGTCTAAAAAATAATTTTACTACAAAACCTCATATCTTAATGATATATTTCTTCTTTTCCTCTTTCTATACGCAGAAATTTAATTTTTGAATTCATATAGACTATAAAGATACAGATAGATAGATAGAGAGATAGAGAGAGAGAGAGAGAGAGAGAGAGAGAGAGAGAGAAAAGACGGATAAAATGAACCTATAAAAACGAATGCTAAGTAATTGCTATTGTCGATATGAAATTCTTTTTCTTTGTGCATTGCTAGCAAACTAAGAACAGATGTTCCTCAATTTTCCACGAATTCTTCTTAACCATTCATCCAATTTTCAATTTATTAACTAGATAATTCCTGTTGAGAAGAATCGACAATTAATTATATCCAATGATCGATTCGATCTTCTAATTCCTATTATTGAAATTGAATATTGAAAGGAAAAAATAATAATAATAATAATATTAATAATAATAATAATTGCAATAAAGCGAATCCCCAGTAGTGATTTGATCTTCCTGTTTTGACACTAATGGAACCAATGCACTTAACATCGTACCATTGATTTTATGTGCCGCATACATCCGGGAATCGCCATGGAAACCGACATTTCCCTAGGAAAACGTGCTATACATTAAATAGCTTCGAATACTCCTCAAATGATATCTATGTGTACTTAATCCCATGGAAAACAAGTATTACTCGTTCGATAAACATATGTATGTGTGTGTGTTTGATTATTCATTCACAAATTATTTGTTATCCACTACAATTGCTTTCATATATCGTTTTGTTAATAGTACATATCCATGGTGTATACAAAAATAAAGAAATAAATAAAGAAAGAAAGAAAGAAAGAAAGAACAAATTAATCAAACGAATCTAATTTTTGTCGAATATTCTTCGATACGTAAACATCAGTTCTCCTCAAAATATTCTTTCGCATCGTTCAATTTGTGTAGAGCAGTGCTATTAAATTGCATTATTCGGATAAGTATCTTTATGAGAAAGCGAACGAGGATAGAAAATTCCCGTTGAAACAAAAAGATCTAGAGAGCCAGAGAGAAAGAGTAAAAGATTGAGAGATTGAGAGAGAGAGAGAGAGAGAGAGAGAGAGAAAGTAATTCTGTCATTTGTTATAGAGCAAAGTTTCGTTCCTTCGCTTTGAAAATCTAATTACCAACCAAACTCATCCACATCACGTTATACATTCCTTACTTCGAAATACATCAAAAAAATACTTTTACGAAAATACAGATAGACGATTGGATAGATAGAAAGATAGTGAGTAAAGATAGGTGTGTCTTAAGGATTCTCTACTATGAAATAAGAAAAAGTTACGTTAGATAAATATAGTACTCGACGTAATAACTCATGCGTAAGTTAATGTAAAAGTTAGAACCCACTCTTCGAAGTATTATTCTTAACTAGCGCGTGCTACCAAAGTTTTCGCTAAGTCACTTCTCTCACTTCCCATTTCTCTCTCTCTCTCTCTCTCTCTCTCTCCCTCTCTTTCTTTCTCTCTTTCTCTTTTATTATTGTTTTTATCAAAAACTCGATGAAATATTATTACGAAGAACTTCCTAATTATTTCGACTATCGTTTCGTAACTAACGACCGAGGATAAGTTATGCTGAAAGAACCATTTCCAAAGTTCTCGTCCTTTCAAAATTTTCATTTTGAATCTAAAAAGATATATATATATATATATATATATATATATATATATATATCTTAAATTTTTTATCGTCTCGTAACTGTCCCTCGTAGAGGACATTAAAAAAATTTTTATCTTTTCTTTTTCTTTCCTTTTTTTTTCCTAATTTGCAAAGAACGTCGTAATCGTTCGAGTTAAGGAGTAAACGTGATTTTATGCAAAGCTGCTCGAAAAAGTTGGCTTTGTCGTTCGTATGGAAAGCTTTCTTGTACGCTGAACGATCTGAACTCGTAACGGAGAGAGGATTATCTATTGTTAAAGGTCGACGTATACCGATATCTACGCTTTAAACGTTGAGAGAAAGAAAAAAAAATATTCTCCTCGTTGCCCGTAACAACGGTTATTACTCTAGAATCATTGCGATTACTATTCCATTTTCCATTCTCACTTTGTTCTTAATCTATCGGAGGAAAATTATCTTCTCTCACATAATTATACCACGTTCGACGTCTCTATCTATCTCAGAGAGTCACTTATCGTTTGCTACATGTCACGCCAATATAGTTACCAACGTCGTTATTAATATTAATGACGTCCGTTCGAGTATAAATAATATTAATTACCAATAATCGATGACCCCGAAAGATTAATTAACCGGTATCGGTTAAGTAGGTGAAAGCAAATTCTACATTTTGAAATAATCTTGTCTTTTCGCTCTTTTGCAAAATTCACGTCGATAATATAATCGCTATAATTATTTATAAAACTGATCGCAATGATAAGTAATTAACTATATTACTTAAATACATTTTCTCCATTTTTCTTTTTCTTATCTTTTCTTCTTTTTTTATAAGAAGAAAAGAAAGGAAGACAATTGCCATAGGATTTTATCAAATTTCTAAAATTATTGCTTATTCGTGTTCATCGATTTTCCAATTCGATCGCTGATTATCTTAAAAAGATCAGCAAAAATTCTACGTGTAAGGAAGGACCTATTCGAATCTTTGAAATCCAGGATAATACGACAAGACTTTCGCGTAACCTTTGACATTAGATGTCCCACATAAATGACCCACATCCCCATGACTCGATCAACGCAATTTCAAAGAAATAGGTATGGGTTAATCCCATAATAAAAGCGAATAAATATAAATTCATTCGGAGATATCGTTGAATGAAACGATAATTATTCATGCATTATACTTTTATGCATGTATGAGGTTCGTAAAACGCAAAGCTTGAAAAAATATACCGAGTTATGTGAAACGTATTCAAGCGTATTTTTTTATAATTAAAAAGAAAAAGAAAAAGACATTAATTCAAAATTAACCTGTATATATATATATATATATATATATATATATATATATATATATATATGTATGTATATATATATACACTTCTATTATATAAACTCGAAGCATCAGGAGTTTGGATTTAAAGTATAACATCTCGAAATAAATAGTTAAACTTAAACGTTTCAAATTTTATCGTTGAAGGTATTGAATTCAAATAGACAAATTTGTACAAAGTTTATACACGCAGTATTACTTTTAATTAATACATCAATGATGTCAATGACGAAGAATCAGAAACGAAGGTTTTAAGATGTAGTAAAAAAATTAACGTGAATACGACGACGGGGATGTGGGCGTGGGCGTGGTAAAGGTGAGGGTAAGGATGAGGGTGAGGATGAGGGTAAGGGTGAGGAGGAAAAGAAAATCTCTAGAGGTTGCTTAACTCAAACAGCAATGGACATTGCAGGAAGATGCGGGAAGTCTCCTTAGCAACAAGGTGGAAACCGAACTTCTCGCACTTCTCTCAAATCGACCGAAAGGGTAGTTCGTTATCAGAGCGTAAGGGGCGAGTCTATCGAGCAACCATACTGCACACTAGTGAAGGACTTTCGAGAAAATCCTTCCCTAAGAAAACGATGCACTTAAAGTGTATAACGTGAAACTTGTATCACTTAATTGTATCACTTGTTTCACTTAAACGTAAAAATTGTATTCCCTCTTATGAAGCTTATCAGCATCGCATATCTTCCTTACATTCAACTAATTTCACTTTACTTCTTATTTTGTTTTTCTTTTGAAACAAAATTGTTATTCCATGCGAAAGTAGTTGTTTTCTCTTTTCTCTCTCTCTCTCTCTCTCTCTCTCTCTCTCTCTCTCTCTCTCTCTAATATACGCAATCCTTTTATATTCCCTACATACACAACAAATACAACCGCATACAGATTTAAAAACCTACCTCATTTTCCTTTTTTCCATTTTAACTCAGCTCGTAGTTTTTTTTTTTTCCTCTGCAACTTCGCGTTTTCTTTTCTCGGTTATCAGTTTTCTACCGCCAAACTTTACCTTCAATTTGTTTATTCCCTAAAGAAACAACCGTCGAGAAATTCAACGTCATGGAATTTTAATCGATTGCGACTTTTAATCGTGAGCTTCGTTTTTATTATTATTTTCTTTCGTTTTCTTTTTTTTTTCTTTCTTTTTTTGCTTTTCATCGCGACAACGCTCGAAAATAATGCAAACGATTGCGAGCAGAAAATTAATTTGCAACTGGGACACGTTTTATTCGGGTATAAAATGGCAATATAAAAGCGAGTCCCGGTGATTGTTGGTGTTGGTCGGTGTATTAAATGTTTTGGGAAAGGGGCGTGGCGAGGAGGGACGAAGCGGGAACGTAGTACAAAGACTCAACTTCAGTGTCATAAAGTCTCGCGCCGAAAATTCTCGTCATCGACCCTGAAAGTTTTTTATTATATCATCATTTATATGGAACGTCTACGTGGGGATCTACGTGGGGATCTACGGGAGAAGCGATAAAAATTTCCCACTCGTCATTCTCGACTTTAACAAAAAAGGATTTTGTTTTTAGGATCAAATTCCCCTGGCCCCGGTCCTCCCGTTACGATCATTATTATATACTACGTTTATATTAAAACGATAATGAAGTTTCTAACGTAGAACGATAAATCTTCATTATGAATCTTCAAAGGTTCAATTCAGAATTCATGTTAGTAACTCTCGTGATTATAACTTTAACCGGTTCGTTACCGACTATCGATTTATCGGTCGTGTAGTGAATTATCATTTAAATTGGATACCTCAATTGCTTTTCATCCGTCGACGGCTCGAACTAACATACAAATATCATCTTCTTGTTTATAATTTGTCCTATCGTCTGATCTCTCTACGGATTTTATATATTCCTCGTTCGAATAAATGGAGAAAAAATCTCAGCGAAAGTTACTCGAAGTATTTACTAAAAATCTTCTTTTCCAGATATAAATAAGATTCTCTCTCGAACGAAGTAACATGAAGAATCACGATAATAGTGTCTATAGTCTCGATCGTTTTCTCTCTCTCTCTCTCTCTCTCTCTCTCTCTCTCTCTCTTTCTATGTGATGTATTAAATCCTAACGTTATTAAAACTTATAACGAAGCTATGTACATTATCGTCCCACATTCTTCGCAAGACGTAACATTGTATGATTCAAAAATAAAATTCAAAGATTGCCTTCTCGATAAAGATAAAACATCACGGTCCAAGAAATAAATCATTCGCAGGATTAAAAGAAAATTTACGATCGATCGCGTCCGATTGAAATGAGATTGAGGAATATTCCAAACGGAGCATAGGGGGTACGGAGGGAAAAGGATAATTGGACGACCTTGGAAATAAAACTCGACAAAGAAAGTATCTGAAGACAATTGCAAGGTAAAAGAATCAAAGAAAGACGAACGAAGTCGTTAATAAAAATAAGAAGAGAAAAAGAAGAAGAAGAAGAAGGAAAGAGGCAGAAAGGAGAGAAAGAGAGAAAGAAAGAGAGAAAATACTATTGGAAACTGTCACCGACAGATGCATTTGCTTGAGATCAACAAGATTTACACGGTTTTAAGTTCATCTCAAGAACTTTGTATACAGATCTGACGATAATCGATAATACACAAAAGGGGGATAACTCGATGTTTCCGAGATAAATCGATGTGACTACATTTTTTCCTCGAAGGGTGGGTTGAGGGGGCGAATATTTAAGTAGGCTATGTATGTTGGAAACTCCCTCGAAAGGCGAGAGAGAGAGAGAGAGAGGGAGAGTGAATGGAGAGAGAGAGAGAGAGAAATCTCGCCTACGAGTGACGTAGGCCTATCAACAGGTGGGCCGCGTTGCTTCGAAACACCACCGGTGCCTGCCTGCCTGCCTACCTGCTTTATTAGGCCGTGCAGCTTTATGCTTGCGTAACGTTGTTCATGCATCTGATCCAATTTTTCTTTCTTTTATATTCACGTGAAACTTCACGAACGTTACCGCTTGCTAAAAGAGAGAGAGAGAGAGAGGGGGAGAGAGAGAGAGAGAGAAGAAAGAAGAAAAGAAAATTTTGTTTACAGCACACGTTCTCCTCCATTACGTCGTATTATAATTTCAACCTGTGAACGTTATTTATAATAAAATCCGACGAGACTCGGATAACGCTTCATGTTATTTTTCTTATATTCGTGAATTTATCATTCGATATTCCACCGAAGGAAGAAAAGAAAGAAAGAAAGAAAGAAAGAAATAAAGAAAGAAAGAAAGAAAGGAGGAAGGAAAGAAAGAAATATTATATCTATATAGTTGAAATGTTTCTCTAGGAAAATTTGTATTTAAATCCTCGACCTCTCGTATTTCACGATTTTTCAAACGGTCACGGGAAGTTCCTCTTAGGAGTATGGAAAAAGAGAAATGGTAGGTGAGAGATGTTAGAGGGGAAACCGGGGGGTGAGGGAGGGCAGAGGGAAGGGGTTTGAAAGTTCGCGAGAGAGTCGTCGCCTGGCAGAATACGTGGAACATGAATAATTCATCGAACTTCAACTGGAATATATATGAAAAGGACAGGATTATTTGCCGCTAGGGCGTGATGTATAGGCTTGTGATAGGAAAGACTCTGGTGTGGTCTAATAAAGCGTCGCCTTTAAAGGTATCCACCTGCAACAACGTCTTGGGAATTCATTCGCCGACGCTATTCCACGAGCTTTTCGCGGAAAACTCGGCAAGTAATTGCTACGGAGACGAGTTAATTCTCCAATTTCCTTTCTTTCCTTCTTTTATCTTTTTCATCTCTCTCTCTCTCTCTCTCTCTCTCTCTCCCTCTCATCTTTTCTTTCTCTTTCTCTCTCTCTCTTTTATTCTTTAATTTTTTACGGAGTCCAGGTCGTCGGAACACTTTAACGTTTCCAGCATTTCCCTTAGCGAAGCTTTTATGCCTAAAAGCTTGGAAGGATTTAAAATAGTAGTCTTACGCTATCTCCCATAGCAATAAAATACTCAGAGCTCGAACAGCTCTTGGAAAAGAGGAGAAAAATGTGAGGCTCGAGGTATTTCAAAGAAGAAAACTGCAATTTCAAAGAAAGCCGCTCTCTTTTCTCTACCCCCCCCCCCTCCCTACCCCTACCCCCCCTGAGAAAAATAGTCTCAGAAAAGAGATACTTTTATCTACGTTAAACTAAAATGACCTTCCTCTACGACTATGAATTTCGCGATTACATTTTTCATGGACTCTTTCGTTGATCTGAAGAAAAACAAAAATTGAGAAAAAAAGTACAAAGACGGATAGATGCGGAGGGACATAGAATTTCATTGCAAAATGGAAACATAGTTTCTTTTTTTTTTTTTTTTGTTTTTTCTTTTCTCATTAACGTCGTATCTCCTCGAGTTTATTTATGTCTATATCTGTACTTACATATCTACGTGCATGACGTGTTCACGTAATTGTAAGCTAATCCTCAACATTTTTTCCCTCGGCTAATGTGAAATTAATTAACACGATGTGGAAGAGAGTTTGTAGTAGCCTCACATTTTCTGAGAAAAGGCATCGCGCTTTGCAAACGCATTATTCGAGTATTTCCCCATTCGCTTTTCTCATCGAGCTTATTAAAACGTATAAGCCAGAGTACGTTCTCTCATTTTTCACGAAGTGTGTATCGATGATATATCGCAATTACACGCATAACCGATTCCATTATCCACGTGGATTAGAGCCACACTGGCTCTGCACGAATTATGATTAACGTCTGATATATTACTGGCGATAAGAAAAAATACAATTGAAAAAATAATACGTTTGCAAGCTCTTAAAACAGGAATTAAAACGATATTATTTCTACCGGTACATGTACCTACGTATGTATGTATATTTACTGCGATTAAAAAAAAAAAAAAAACATTTCTATGGGAAAATTTTTATACGCGAATTGGATATATTCGAGGAAAATTAGAAAATGCTTTTTAACATTAAATAATACGAGAGAGAGAGAGAGAGAGAGAGAGAGAGAGAGAGAGAGAGAGAGAGAGAAGAAAGGAAGAAAGAAAGGAAAAACAGTGAACTAAATGAAAATTAGTTCTAATGAAAAATTGACTCGATTCCGCAATTGAGAAAAACGAAGGAAAATTTCGCAACGGTTATCGTTTACTGCTCCATTAGCCTTTGACACTGTCACACATAGGCGTCCCTTCGGCGCCACTTTTGGCACGAGAACACAAGACTACCCGACGATTCATTGCGACGAACGGTTACGACAACGAGGGGATTGTCGCCCGTTGAACGATCAAACGTTTAAATTGATCCCTCCCACGCCAAAAAGAAGAAAGAAAGAGAGGAAAAAAAGGAGAAAAAAGACGTGTACCTTCATTATTTACGATAACTCGATTCGTTCGTTTTATGTTTTTTTTTCTCTCTTTTTTTTTTTTTTCCTTTCTCTACTAACGAACGAAAAGCTCGCGTGCGTATTAAAGAGGATTGCCAAGAAAATTCTGTGTCAACGATCGTTGTTAATCTTTCGAGTAAAAGATTAAAAGAGGGAGAAGGAGAGAGAGAGCGAGAGACGGAGAGAGAGAGAGAGAGAGAGAGAGAGAGAGAGAGAGAGAGAAATTTTCTTCGGTCAAGGAAAATGGCTAACGAATGATCGAATTTAATCAATTTGACTTCGTCTATCTTTTCCTTTCCCATGATCGTCCCACACAATGTAATTCCCGTTTAATCCACTTTAAGTTTTATACGAGAACGAACAGGCACTTATGTAAAACGATAAATCAAAGGGGAACTTGTTGCTCTTAGTTTCTCTCTTATCCCCCCCACTCCTCCTCCTCCTCCTTACGCCTCTGCGACAACACCTCACCCGCCCCCGACACCCCCGAATCCCCTGCTCCCCGCCCCCGCATTAAATTGCGGGAGGTACCCTTTCGTACCGTAATGCGGAACACCCACGCGAATCGTAAGTTTGCAACGAGACGATTCTTACGCTCGTTGATCAATCCATCCAACCAAGTATCATTTCTTTCCTTTCCCTTAAGGGCGATATTAAATTCTTAACGAAGACTGATACTCTTTTTTCACTACACTTCAAATGCTACCGATTCGAATTTCTACGATCTTCCATTCGATAGGTCAATGGAGAATTCTATTTTATGAGATATCTTTGACAAATTTTCTCTCTCTCTCTCTCTCTCCTCTCTCTCTTTCTCTCTTTCTCTCTTTCTCTAACTTTTATAAGTCGAAACAAATGTAACGAAATGTTATACGCGGTAGGAAACTTTAGTTTGTAGTTACGCGAGTTCTCTTCGTGTATACGGACATGAGAAGAGCTTTTGTAGGTTAGCGATAATGAAATGCAAGGATCGTGTAGTCCAAGGTGCAAATTAATTTACGGAGTGTAGCTTGGTTCTCTTCGAGTGTCCTTCCCCGTTTGCTATCTCTCTCTCTCTCTCTCTCTCTCTCTCTCTCTCTCTCTCTCTCTCTCTCTCTCTCTCTCTCTCTCTCTCTCTCTCTCTATTTCTATCTCTATCTCTATCTATTTATCTATCTATGTATCTATCTCTATCGTTATCTCTTCGCTCGAGTAATCATCAATGATCCACGAAATTGTATTTTCCCGATACTAAACGACATCTGGATTGTAATTTCACGAGCTCCGAATAACCAAACGGATTCCATAGAACGCAGGAATGCTTTTGATAGAACGCACTACACATGCTAGTCCATATCGACAAAGGGAAGTTAGAGTGGACCGAATAATTAACGGATATAGAAACTATTTTTCGTTCAATGTCTACGGTATATTTCAATAATACCGAAGAAAATTTAATAAACCGATCGGATCGTATTGACGCTTGAACGAAGTTCCAAAGAAATAATAAATAAAAGAAAAGAAAAGGAAATATATATATATATATATATGTAATTTTAATAATTATGCTAAGCATCGTTAACGCCTTCGATAATATTATATTCAGCTACATATCTCAAGTTTCCGATCTTGTTAATAGCTAAACGATGTCCAACGAAAACTAACTTCCGGTTAATTAGACATAATTCCAGAACCGTGTGTCGCTCTTTTCGAGTTTAATTCGCGCGACATTAGAATTCTCGAGGGTACGAGACACACATTCTCTTCCTCGATCCTGCGGAGAAAAGTAAATAAAGATAGAAGAGCAAAAAAATTCGATTACCGTTAACAAAATGTTTTACATTTTATTATCAGTAAAAATAGAAACGATCGTTCTATCGATTCGTTTAGTTATATGAATGCATCGACTTACAGTACTCTAAAATGTTTTACATTTCGTTTTACATCGTTTTCTCGACAATTTCTTAAAGATACACACGTATATCCCCAATTCCAATCTCTACAGTCATGATTTTCGAGAATTTAACCTTTTCTACGATACTGAAAAAGGGCCAAGAGGAATATAAAAAGGTTGAAAGAAAACGAAAGAGATGAAAGAAAAGAAAAAACCAATCAGTTGTCCTTGTCCTACCCTATTTCTTTCTCTTTTTCTATTTTCTCTCTCTCTCTCTCTCTCTCTCTCTCTTTTTCTCTCTCGTTTATCCATAACTTCAATTCTTTGGAACGAAGTATATCCGGGAATGAGCCGTGCAGTTACGTTCGGAAAGGAATCGTTCTTCTTTATTGCCTTCTAAAGTTGCACGTGCGAAGAAAAGAGAAAAGAAAATGTTATCACGGTCGAGGCGAAAACGGATCCATATCTATACTGAAACTTATACGAAGAAAAGAAGTGTGTGTGTGTGTGTGTGTGTTTATGTATATATATATATATATATATATATATATATATATATATATATATATTCTACGATAAAACAGTACCAATGCTTTTATTATTTGATGGTCAAAGTTCTCCAACAATTACGTTACGTTATAGTCCTGAGAGTTTTGTCCTATCGATCGATCCTCGAACGAAACCCACGAGACCCGCACGATTTTATTTTAATAATTACTATTAAAACGTCGATGGACGAGGAGAACGACGTCACACGGCCGTGTTCTCTCTCGGCCATACTATCTCGCTTCGATTTTTCCTTCTCACCGTGGATAAGGTTAACCGTAAATAAAATTACTCTTGCCATTACCGCAAAAAGGGAAATTCATAGTGCAACATAGACTAGAATATTCTTATTCGATAAAATGATTTAAAAAAAAAAAAAAATAAAATAAAATAAAAAAGAAGAAGAAAAAGCAATTACTCGAAAAATTCGATCGCGCTCGTCGACGTTAACTCTATTCGTCGAAAGTAATTTTATCTGTTCGTTCGTACATTTCGTTCGTTCGTTGGTTTTTCCGTTACAATATTCGAACACGTTTTACACCGACACTTCATTGTCACCAAGCGAAATAGTTTCGCGTACGTAACTGCGATCGATTCGATCGGGAACGAGTCGCCACGGTCGACTTCATTTTGCGAACGATGAAACTCGATTCGCTTCGGGGAGTCTTCAAAACGAAAAGGAAGCTCAAACTCGAGTAATCGATTTCTCTCGTTGGGAGCTTTCGTACGATCGACTTGTCAAAAGCACGAACATCATTGTTGTCCGCGAAACCGGACACTAGACATTACCGTGGAAACTTGATCTGCGCAATAAAACGCCACCCTCCGATTGGCGGTGGCAACATAACCGCGCGAGATTCGTTTATTAAAATGACTTTCTGTATGATGAATTATACATGGCCGAGAATGCACGCATATGAAGTTACGAACCATCGTGAGATGCTCAATTTCCACGTAATCAACCATATTCCATGAACCATTAGATCCTTTCTCTCGCGTTGAAATAAAATCGCTTATTAAACAAATCGATTGGAAGTCAACGTTGCGTGAAGAAACTTTTTACCCTTCTCCTAACGTGCCATAGCTCGTTTTCACGTTGATCCACGAATTTATTCGGTTCTTTTCTTTTTTCTTTTCAAAAAGAAAAAAAAATCGAATGAGATTTTGTTCAAAATCACGATAATACATCGCAATTGTAAATGAGTAGTCAATTTATAAGAAAATTGTATCGATTAAGTATCTGTAGTATAATTATTCTAAACCCATTTCAAATTCACGTGCCGACGAGCGCGATAATTACTTTGGGAATTGCCGAAATCTTATCGTTAAGGATGTTTTTTTTTTTTTTTCTTCATCGTAATTACCAAAAATCGTAGCTCGATATTAAAAGGGCGCCTGCAATTATATGCATTCAACATTTTCCAACGAATAAACGTACTTAAGATAATTAACGATCTAATGCTATATTTTGTCCTTTCGCCCAGTTACAACGTATCTTCTTTCATTGCTTCTTCTTACTCGTTCCCTTTCCCGAGATAACTCACAAGAGATTTCTTTCAGAAGCGGGGTCAAGAACGAGGTAAATAACGCGAAAGGAAAAGGGGAGAAGACATATAAAATCATAGCTCTTTTTCTTGTGAAAGAATATTCAATAAATCCTCCTTTTATTTTTCCTCCTTGCACCTTTCACGTCAGCCTACCACTATCCTAGTAAATTTTCGATGCATCAGGAATATATATGTGCTCGATCGAGCTCAACTTTCTTGCTCATGTGGTTTTCATCGACGTCATCGATATGAAGAAAATTCATCGACTTTCGTAAAACTTATCGGAAGATCAAAAATCATGCTGTTCTCTCTCTCTCTCTTTCTCTCTCTTTCTATCTTTCCTTCTTTCTTTCTTTCTTTCTTTCTTTCTTTCTTTCATTCTTTCGTTCGAGAGAAAACCTTTAAGAATTTTTTTTTTCTTTTCGGTAAGTTCGCGCTGAAACTCATGCAAATAACGATGACTAGGTATTAAGGAAAACTTTGAAGTTTCCTAATCCTACTAAGCTCGAGAGAGAAAGAGAGAGAGAGAGAGAGAGAGAGAGAGAGAGAGAGAGAGAGAGAGAGAGAGAGAGAGATAAAACTAGCGCTGTTAAAATATATAAAATTATTCCGAAAATCAATAAGATTCCTTTTACATGGGTATTATTATTCTATCAACCATCCAGGATATCCGGTAAAGTTCGAAAAAAGTTTTCGTCAATAACATCCACGAAGTTCAGTTTTACGATTGTAATCGGTCTTAATCTAGATACCATATGTTACCATCATCGCAAAGAAACTTATATTACATTGGCCATCGATTTACTGATCGATTCGAATATTCCAAGGAATTTATCATTTCTTCTTTCTCTTCTTACTTTTCCACTTCTTTTCCTTTTACTTCTTCGAACAATACCGATATCCAAAAAATTGGAATCGAACTTCTGTAAATACAGTTATTGTACGAAAGACGACGGCGGAGATCAAAAAAGAAAAGAAGACGAGGAAGAAGAGAAAGAACAAAAAATAAGAAAACAAAAGAAAAGAAAGAAAGAAAATTTCCATCGATTTCCCTTCCGAAAAAGGAAATACGTCTCGAGGGGTCAAATCATTCGCAAGAATAACTCGAAAAGATCGAAAGTGTAATATTCTCGAAATGTTGATAATCCAACGATTCCCATTTGCGTACCAGAAAAAGATGACCCAAACGCTTATTCTGATTATTTCGTGGTCGTTTCGCAGCAGCACCAAAGACTAATCGGACGTCCTCGACAATTAATTCCGCGGTATGTCCCATTGGACATTTTATGCAATCATTGGTTAATTGCACGAGAACATGACAATTCGCGGAAACGATTGGTAATCATTTTCTAAATTGAATTAACTTACAGACAATAAAGTAAATACGTATGTATGTGCGTACGTTAATAGCATGATTTTTCTTATTTCTCTCGTTCTAAAATTTTCAACGATAAACCATTCGATTTTTCTCTCTCTGCATATCGTAGCATATTTTATACGCTTTCACGATGCGATTTTTTTTCCAATCGAACGTATTTTTTCATGAACTCAATCGATCACCAGAGGGAGGAAGAGAGAGAGAGAGAGAGAGAGAGAGAGAGAGAGAGAGAGAAAGGGAGAAAGAGAGGTGGAACAAGAAAATGGCGGATGCGTATCTGTGCTTTTAAAAATGATATTTTTCATCGATACGTAGCGAACAATACTGAACCACCTTTGCCTATTACTATTAAGAATTCTTATATAGTCCTTCTATCGTTCTTCTTATATAAATCCTTATATTGTCTTCTATTGTTTCCTTTTTCCATTGTCGTCTCGTCGGAAAGTCTCTACTATATATATCTTTCGTATATTTATATGCACATACATTAGCACGCTTACATACGACACGATTATTATCTCTCCCTTCTTGTATATCGTTTTGTCTCTTCGTAAAATGTCAAGTTTTACTGCAAAATTGTGACCTCTTTTTATATCAGTATGGAGTGCTTTTTCTCCTTTGCTCTCTCTCTCTCTCTCTCTCTCTCTCTCTCTCTCTCTCTCTCTCTCTCACGTTACAAGAACAAGCAACAGAAATTCCTTAGCAGATTCTTGTACTCGTAAAAATACATAAACTCGAAAGAAGTATCCATTTTCTTAGCTCGTTTGAAAGTAGTAGTACCACCTTTAAGATACAAATAATTCACGTGTAAATAAGAAAGAAGAAGACTAGGCTCGAGGTAATATTTCTTTCGTAAGGGATATTTACGTGGATATATCATGCGAACGATAAGAGAGAGAGAGAGAGAGAGAGAGAGAGAGGAGGACAGATATGAGAAAGAAGAATAAAATACAACAGATTCGAAACGTTGAACTCGAGACTAGGTAGTATGGCTTTTTCCGCTTTGTATATATTCTATACAGCGAATAAGCTTGAAGTATAGCCATAGGCGAGAGAAGTATACCTACGTTAGTGTGTGTGTGTGTGTGTGTGTGTGTGTGTGTGTGTGTGTGTGTGTGTGTGTGTGTGTGTGTGTGTGTGTGTGTGTGTGGGTGGGTGGGTGGGTGGGTGGATGGGTGGGTGTGTGCGTGTGTATGTGGGCGAAAGCAAATGTTCGCCCGTTTGCGGTAGTGTATGTGTTTATGTGGGGAAAAGAAATAGAGAAAGACGAAGCTACGACTACGGATGACTGCCTTGCGGCCCTTACTAGAAACTAGGAAGTGGAAGCTCTAGTCGGAGATGGGAGTGGCGCAACAACAGACCGTGTCAGCCAGCTAGGGGTATTGCGATGGAACAGGCGAGCCACCGTAGCTGCAATGCTGCTACTGCTACTGCTACTGCTACTACTACTGCTGCTGTTACTGCTGCTGCTGTTGGTGCTACTGTTGATGTTGCAACGTCGAACGAAACATGCAAATTTCTTCCTGTTGGGCGGTAAACAAAAGAGGTAAAAAGAAGAAAAAAAGAATCTGAACAAAACAAAAAAAAAAAGAAAAAAAAGAACAAGCAACGAAGAGTCAAATCAGATCGATATTGAATTTCTAGGATAATATCTACTGCCTTCTACTACCTTCGTGATAGCGAGAAAATATTGTCGTTGCCGTGAACTACTACGAGATATTTTTTCAACGATGCATTTACCTTTTTATGAACGATTCATTATATTTCTATTATATTTGAATACATTCTTGTTCTCTGTATAGATCCTATGGAAATAAAATGAGAACATATATATAAAGGAATATTAGATATTCGTCATCGTTGTTAACGTTATCGAACAGAATCGAGTCTCGTCGAATAATCGAATCGATACGATCGAAGGGAATTCGTTAAACTTTCGATATGCAGTTTCAAGGAAGAGGGTAGATAAATATATCTATATTTACGAAGATTTTGATGCGCTCGCGTCTACACGAGCGCGACGAGCGCGCAAGCGAGCACCTTTGACGATGCGTCTCGGAGGAAAAAGAATTTGCGAGAAAAGGTGCCTTCGAAGGTTGAAGAATATCAAAGAACTTCGCGTTAAACTCAATTCCGGGCGCCTCGCTTCTTATTTCTGCGAGAAGAAGAAACGGAGAAAGAGAAAAATAGAGGTAGATGTAAAAGAGGAAAAGTTCTCGAAACCAATTGATACCGTGAGGAAATATAAAACGTTCGACCTTCGAGAAAAGTTTCTGTTTCAGTGTCTTTCTCTAGTAATAATAATAATTATATTAATATTATTATTATTAATATTATTATTATTATTATTATTATTATTATTATTATAAAAAATGATTATTATTATGATCGTATTAATTTTTAGTCATAATAATTTTATCAATCAAAGAAAAAGCCATTACTCGTTAAGAGCTTTCACTACCCTTGGCTTTTATAATGGTTTACGTCGACAAAGAGACCAGAGGTAATACTTGACCGATTTCGATGAACAAGATTTTATTTTCAAGGCGAAGGTTTAAACGAAGCATTCGGCATTTTCAAATTTTATAAAAATCATTTCCCTTTTACGTATGAATTATTCTCCAAAAAATAAATAAATAGAAAAAATACTGGCATTTTTCGATACGATTTTTTTTCTTTCTTCTTTCTTTCGTTTCAAATAGAATAATTTTGGAGAATTTTTTTGAAAGATTCGTAAAAGCCGATATAAATATGGAAGACTGAATAGTATGGAGTACGGTCGATTCAAACTAATACTCTTAACTCGCGCTAAGCTGATTGTTAAATTATGGGGATATAATCTAGGCAAAACTTATATTTTGTCCATACCTATTCGCCGAGGTCACCAGACAATACTTTCGAACGAAATGCGGCGAGGAAATAGCTTTCAAATATAATACCTAAATCAATGACGTCAAATCGTGGAAGATGTGTGTATGTAATCGCGTCTATGATAATGGATTCGTGAGCGAACTTGTATTTAATAATGGCTAAGCCAGTAATTACGTCGAACCTTCGCATAAGCCTCGAAACAGAGTAAAGTCACGTATGTGGATCCTCGAATATTATTAATCGAGACCAACTCACCTTCCACGTCTCAATTACAATCTCGAACTACAGGCTCCTCGACAAGACGTTGAACGATTAATTCCACTTGCCATAAGACTTTTAATCCTCTGGGACTATTCTAAACGATTAATTATATACGTACAATGTACCTACATATATGCTATCCTATCTATTACCCTTATTCTCCTCGAATTCGAACGTACAACGTCAATTAATTACCGTGAACGAACTTTTACGATTCTAAGATATAACGAAATAATAGAAACCTTTTTTTGAACCGAACTATATTCTAAACTCGATATACGTACTTACGTATTTACGTAAACACGTACACACACACACACACAACATACCTATTAATTTTTCTACTTGAAAAGCGTACGAAATATTTTTTTTCGTGCATAAAGGAAAAAATTGAACGAGTTTTCATCCTTCCTCCTAAATATGTACGTTCCAAGTAAATAGAATTTTCTTCGAGCAAGGTATAATTCGATCCTCGTATTAATCTATTCCGTCCTGACAACTGAAATCGGATTCGAGTTCGACGAATCAATTTTATTCGGCCAACTCAAACTCAATCTTCGACATCGAATCCGATAAAACGAATACACCGGCTATATAATTACTCGACGAATGCGTTTGTTCTACAAATTAACTTTTTTTATTCAATTATCTCTCTCTCTCTCTCTCTCTCTCTCTCTCTCTCTCTCTCTCTCTCTCTCTCTCGTCCTTTCATTAACGTAAACAAAATAGAAAGTTATAAAAAACAAGTTTAAATTACTATCGTTATAAAATGTCAAGTTAAAAATTCTTTATTCGGATTGATCGATTTGAATTAGAACGAAAGCTATCAAAATCGAAATTACTTTTTTCCCCTTATGATATCCCATAAAATTAATTCGTGACAACGAAAAATCCATAAAAAAGCAAACATTTAAACGAATTTAAGTGGCGATACGTTCGATAATCGCATTACGTGTTCTCGCTGAGACTCTAAGAGCTTCTATCGATGCAACATCGAAGTAACTAACAATAAGATCCTGCATACGTATCACGGATATTATCGTTTGTATAGGAAAGAGGCACGGAGTTGCATGTTATTATTGCCGGGTCAACCGAATTCATGTATTCTGACGTAAGTCAAATTTCATTTGCGTCTAAATGGCGACATTAGAACTGCAACAACTGGTCGATATGAAGTAGAAAGAAATAAATAAAAAATAAAAAATAAAAAATAAAAAATGAAAAACAAAAAATAAAAAAATAAAAATAAAATAAAAATTACGATAGGTACCGTCATAACTGAAAACTTAGTTGCGCGAAAAATCATTCGACGATCGGGTAAAAAAATTGTTCGCCCCTTTTCGAAAAAATTTCGACCCCCTTTTTTAACGAACGAGTTATCGTGTCGTGTGCTATATAAAAAGAAAAAAAACGAGCAAAAAAGAAACAGAGAGAACGTAGTACTATGTTGAACGCGTACGGAATCGAGGCAAACGGTATATCGGTTTTCAACCGTCACTTGCTCGATCAATTAATATTCGACACTTAATTGCACCCTGTCGTCGGCTAGACGTTTGATATTGTTCGTGCACGCAGCAACTCGGTCTGACACATGGAAAGTGTAAAACACTGAGCACCAGCTAGACTAGCTTTGTTACATACGTGAAAGAGAAACTTTATTAACTTCAATGTATAAAGGAAAAGCGAGGTACGGCGTGAAGGTGGCAAATTATCCTATGCCTGATAGGATTCCTTTTGAATATGCATATTACGCAAATAACCTTCGTCATTTTTATTAAGAATTTAACCTCTTCTCTCCCACCCCCTTCCTTCCCTCCTCCTCTCCCGCCGCCCTTAATCTTCATATTCACAACACCGAGTAACGACAAATATTTTTTAACCTTTGAGAGATATTTAAAAAGAAAAATATTACAAAGTAACTCGAATATTTAAAGGTAACAAATACAGACAAAAAAAAATAAAAGAAAGAGAATATCATACCGTATGAAAGGATATAATTTCGAATCAAGGAGTAAAACTATGCGATACAAATTTACATATTCGCGTCGCGATTCGTTTCATACTGAAATAGTGCTGTACCATGTTTACTTCGCGAAGTATAAAAGACGCCTAATGGCGTATGCTTCAAAGCACACGAAGAGATCATAGAACGGAACATTTCTTAAAGGGTAACAACGACGATACTTGCTTATGCGACTAACAAGTACGCATTTGCATTCTGGACGCAACGACGAACGGTACCGAAGAGATAACTTCAATAAAATCTCTGAAGGAGATGATGACCTTCGAAAATATTTTCATCAAATTCAATCCTCGAATAATTTACAGGCATTTATCTTTTAAATTGAATACACTTTATTACTTATGTAAATATAGATCTCTAAGTTTATCGGGAAATATATATGAAATAACTATCAAATAAATTTGATCCAAATATAAATTAAACGTCAAAATAGGTTTTCTTTAAGATAACAACGGGATTAGAGACGTTTCATTACATTTTTTCAAATTATTGTTTGATTTCTCAATTTAATCTCAGTACGCTCCGTAGAAAGGAAGAGAGAGAGAGAGAGAGAGAGGAGAGAGGAGAGAAAGAAAGAGAAAAAGAGAGAAACCAGAGTATTCAATTTACAAGAGCCAGTTCGGATTACGGTTTGTGACACGTTTATAAACTCATTCCGTCACCTTCTAGAATGTAATCGAGGGAAATTAATGGCAGCCAAGCTGTGTCCTTGGTTGTAAGTACTTACTTGATTCTGTGTCGAGTTCGAAAGATACGACGTCCTTGGAAGAGAGAGAGAGAGAGAGAGAGAGAGAGAGAGAGAGAGGGCTTAAACTGACGAAAGAGCAGCCGCTTCTAACGGGAACTTATTTCAAATTAAAAGTTTCCCATTTTCTAATTACATACTCTTTTTCAAAGGATTTATACTATCGCTTACGAGATGAAGCTGCAATCGAAAGCTCGAATAATATATACGATCTTGATATTTTCAATCGAATAGGATTACAAATCAATCGATGATAATGATCGAACTTATGATCGTCAAGGATAAACGACGTCTCTCTAATGACGTTTAATTATTTTCTACGATCAAAGGATAATTCTTTTCAACACACATATCCATCTACCTACTGTATTAAATACATTATTATAGAGAGAATTGGCGGGAGAAAAAAAGCTTATATACTTACGCAAGAAGATGTAACAATTTTGCGTAATATCAGTGTATTTACAAACAACTTTTAAAGATAAAACGTGTAGTATGCGTTCAAAGAAAGGTCATTCGAACTATCGAACGATTTTTTGACGACACACGATACACACACACACACACACACACATTCGACCTAGTTAACGAGAATCATGTTTGACCTATACAACGAGAATGTTAAACTCGATATAAAATAAAATCACTTAGGTTAACGCACGTTATTATTATATCGTTAATTAGCAACTTGATTGACACAAATCAGAAGAAACGGTTTTCAGACGATTTTACGTAAGACAAGTTTTCATGTAAGTTCGCGTTCGTCTCTATCTATCTCTCTCTCTCTCTCTCTCTCTCTCTCTCTCTCTCTCTCTCTCTCTCTCTCTCTCTCTCTCTCTCTCTCTCTCTCTCTCTCTTCGAAGGTTCTTATTCATTAACACGCTTAATTTTATCACGTATCTGGTAGCCAAATGAAATATGCAATATAAATAGCACCTCAAGGTTGGTGCGATTCAATTCTCATACGATGATAAACTCTTTGTTTCAATCTACACGGAATGCATAAATGAATTTTATTTTCAGGGGTTCCGTCGAAACATGTAACTAAAAGGCAAGATGAAAATCAACGGTCCTAAAAAGTAGAACGATATATATATATATATATATATATATATATATATATATATATATATATATATATACACACTAGATCAAAGTTGACAAATATACATGGAGTATTCAAACTCGAAATGTAATTCAAAGTGATTTACATCTTAAACAACTTTCAGACAATAGATTAGTTTTCGCTCGATTTTAAACAATTCCCAGCATCTACCTAAACCCCTACCTCCATTCCAATCCATCTCTCGTTTTTGTTCTTTTCAAATTTAATTCCCATAAGGGACTTCTCTCTAACACGAATAATGAAAACTCTCTCTCTCTCCCTCTCTCTCTCTCTCTCTCTCTCTCTCTCTCTTTCTCTCTCTCTCTTTCTCAATCTTCTCCATCCATCGAGAATAAAGAAGTCCTCAATTATCCGGACGTTTAATAGAGCGAAAAATTGACTTTTTCTTTTTCAACAATCCTAGCAAGCCATCTCTACGGATGTCCTTTTTACAAAATAACGTTATTCAATTTATGATTTAAACTAATAGACAAGACTATTTATCTAAATCGAATCGCCGCTATCATGTAGAAAATATTCAAATAGTCTTTGTTGTATTATATATCCCAGGAAACGAACGCAACAACCGTACTTTATATTCCAAGCCAAAAATAGAAAAAGGTCGAACGAATAAAGAAAATAGACTCGATAATAGAATCTCTCTCTCCTCCTCCTCCTCCTTTCTCTCTCTCTCTCTCTCTCTCTCTCTCTCTCTCTCTCTCTTTCTCTCTTTCTAGCAGGCTATCCGTCGATTTAATCAAAGCTCTTCGACGTAGGTGTAAAAATATTTTCCCGAGTTCGATAAAGAATTCAACGATCGAGGGTGTAGGCGTCGTAAATCAATTTACATGTTCGATAAAGATTAGAAGATGCATATTCGTATGCGTTAATCGTTCGATATAAAAAGTAAATCGATTTTGACGAGGTGTCTTGACCGCACGTAGGCTCAGAATCAAATATTTACATAGCATTATCGCCGTGCTCGAAGACTGCCCCGTAGCTTTCCCTGAAAATATTATGATACCTTCCGGATCGGATGCCTTCTATTGTACGTGAGCGAACGTAGTCTATAAACGCAATCACGATTGCATCGTAAATCTTACAAGCGAGTAAGGGTGAATTACGAGCTAGGACGTCTATCCTATAACTATTAATCGTGATAAATTAACTGTATACGAGCCGTTGCCATTTTCGAATCGCGTTTTATCGTAAGACTTTAATTTATCGTAATAATTAGAAATTTCCTACGTTCTAGAAACGTAGCGTTAAAATGCATTCGACAAATTCTAGAACATTCGGAGAATCATGTTGCGCAAATATCGTCGTGTTTGAGAGAAAGATCGAATTTAACGAAAAAGAAAAAAAAAAAGGAAGGAAAAGAAAAAGAGAAAGCAGAAATAAAGAAAACAACTGAAAAGAAGAAAAAAATTGAAGGGAGAAAACTAAAACGATTGATTAAATAAAAAAAAAACAGACGGCAAAGAAAAGAAAAGAACGCAAAGAGACAAGGGATAAAAGGTATACGAGGAATATAACCATAAGAAAAGGTACACAAAAATTCACTTACTTACCCTGCGCATAACACGAAGAGAGAACGATGAGGTCTTCATTTTGGTGGTAATCCTGGCAATGCTCTAACTTTGGTGGCTGGACGAAAGTGTCGTTCCGTTCTATTCCCTAACGACGAAGATTTCCAGAATGATCCCGATCTCGCGCCCCGTACGAGAAACTTTTACTTCGCGAGAAATGAAAACGGATTCGAGGAGCCCAGGTGATATAATATCAGAGGCAAAAGAGAAGACGACGGGTCGTCGCTCGTCGACACTACAAGGACTACTACTACAGGTGGTCGTTGCGTCCTCTTCCGTCCTCTTCTATCGTCTTCTTATTCCCGCCTTCTATCTCTTTATCATTCCTTCCTTCCTTCCTTCCTTCTTATTCCTCTTACCCTATCATACGCGATACGCGACTCGACTGACCGACTAATATCACTCTCCTCTTCCCTCTATACTTTCTCTCTCTCTCCCTCTAATCTCTATCTACTGCTTATCTCTGTCGTCTATTTTTCGAAATTATTCCTTAGGAAATGAAACGGGACGTGATCTGCGTTCACGATTGGAACACACGATCGACGAAGGACGAAAGCTCGAGAAAACAATACTCGAGTTCGATACTTTTTCTTCCTCGATGAAAGGAGGATAACACACACCTTAAGGGGAAAAAAAGAGAGAGAGAGAGAGAGAGAGAAAAGAAGGAAGAGAAAAAGTTTAATGAGAGCGTTGAACCGTAAAGGAGAGATAGAAAAAGAAAGAGAGAGAGAGAGAGGGAGAAAGAGAAAGAGAGACAGATAAAAAGACAGAGAGAGATGGAGATAGAGACTGATACGAATGAAATGACTTATTATTTCCTGACACGCTCGAGGTGAGCAAATCTAGGACGTTTCGCAGGAAAGGACGTCGTATGTAGACGCGGCTGACGAGCGTCTGACCGGCTCTTCGTTCTGCGGCCTGGCCGTACGTGCGTCGAGGTGGTGGCGCGCCGGACCTCTTCGTCGAACCCACCCCCGAGCTAGGTGCGCGCGCGCACGACCCTTTACGCTCTCTATCTCCATCTCTCTCTCTCTCTCTCTCTCTCTCTTTCTCCCTCTCTCTCCCTCTCTCTCCCTCTCACTCTCTCTCTCCCTCTCTTTCTCTATCTCTATCTCTGTCTCTGTCTCTCCTTCTTCTTGTTCTATCCTAGCCAGGGCCGCGCCTACTTTCGGGACGATCGAGGGAGCCAAGGTCGACCGTCCAAGGCCGAGGAAGCACGCTTAAATTCCGAAGAAAGCGCTCGCATTTTTTCCATTTCCTTCTTCTTTTACAACCGTTCTATTCTTCTTTTTCCCTTGAAAGAAAAAAAAAAGAAGGAAAAGAAAGAATATATATATACGTATATGTATGTGTGTGTGTGCGCGCGCGCGTGCGCGCGTGTGTATATATATATATATATATATAAAAGAAAATAAGAGGAGGAAGTAAGAAAATGGTAAAAATGATGAAATCGAAGAAATCACGTCTACGTGATTTTTCTTCTTAGTTCTTTTTTTTTTATTCTTATTTCTTTCTTACTTTTTTTGTTTTCCATTTTCTATACCTCCACCGAATCGAATGACGCGGACCGATAAAAGTTTCGGTTTGCTTTCGTTATTTACTTTCTCTCTTTTCTCTCTCTCTCTCTCTCTCTCTCTCTCTCTCTCTCTCTTTTCCTTCTTCCTCTTCCTTTTTTTCGTTTAAAAAAAAAAAAAAACGGGAAAACGTTTGATTCGTCGAGGACACGCCAGAAGGGTTTCTTCGATTGACACGGTTTTTCGCACGGCGCTCGTTACATTCCTTTTTTTTCTGCTTCTCAAGTGAAGTGTATTGTAAACGATAAGAGAAGCGATGAGGAGAACGAGCGAGAAAACGTGGACTCGGAAAGATTATAAATATTGACGCAACAGCTTGAGCTCAACAGTCTGTCTATCTAGATAATACGAAGTTACGTTGATGATGCGCAGAGTTTTCCACAACTCACTTCTTGGATTATCGATCACAGTCCCGATTCTGTGCTTCTAAGGAAAAGTGAAAAAGAAGAAGGAAAAAAGGAGAAATGCGTTCCTAGGATAAACAAATAAATCTTCATCGTACAAAACGTAAAGAACAATTTGTAGGATGTATGACGATAACTTTGGCGCAAATAACACTGTGAAACAAACGTAATTTAATTGTTCCTACGTTCCAATGTAATCACGCTTAAACGCAGTATGAATGAAATTTCCCTTTGAACAACAAACGGACAAATACGAAGCTTTCGAATCCGCATGAGTTTGAGTAGTAGATGGTTAATTAGTTGAACGCAGTGAAATTTTATTACGAGTTCAACCTAGTAGATATATTACTCTGAAAACTAACTAATCAAGGTAAACTAGAGAAATGATGTACGTTATATATATATATATATATATATATATATATATATATATATATATAAACACATACATAAAAGCGCATAATATACATAAACCGTGACGCGCACATGCATTACCCATTGAAGATGGTAAAATATTTAAATGAGAATCTTTAACGTCGAGGAAACTTTTTACACGAATTTATAAATTTCTATCAGTTGACGTGGTAGACTATTGTCCCGGTTATTCCATTTATATGATAAGAAAAATGTTCGAAGGATTCGTCCTTCGTTAATTTAGCTCGGTGACTTGGAAACTTGATTCGAGAGAAAGGATCGGGGTCACGTGGCGAGCAACACGTGCGGTTCAATTTCCAGAATGATGGAACAACGTGACATGACCAAACCCTACGACGTTGTTCGTAGGAACGACATTGAATCAAATTATATTAGCTTATATCTAACTTATATACAATTTATATATACATATGTGTGTGTGTGTGTGTGTAAATCTAATTTATATCTAACTTATATCTATGCTTACATCTAAGCGGTAACAAGCTTCGTTATTATTATAACATCTGTTAAAATCTTTTAAATAAAAGGTACGTATTGAACAAGAAACGTGTTTAAATAAATAATCAATAATACGGAGTAGAAAGTTTTCTATTAACCGATATTATTGATACTACTGATCAATTTTTTTTCTATTTGTGAAATCCCAACGTCGAAGGTCGTAGCATTGTTATCGCGATATGGCGTAGCGTGAGAATCTTGTCATAAACAGAAATCGAAGGACGACAGGACGAGTGCATGGTGTCCATAACAACACGCTCGATGTTCTATCGGAGGAGTTAGAGAATATATACATATATATCTATATATGTATATAGAAATACGTGTCTACAAATAGTTCTCTGATTTTACTAGCACGAATGCAATTATCAACGTATTTCGTTATCAAATAATTCGTATTGATCGTTTGTGAGATATAAAATCGAGTTTAGTGCGTATATGAGTAGGTCCTTTCACGATGATGTTACGAGAGAGACCGAAGATCACGAACGTCCTTGCATCTATCTACGTATGCAAACAATCGAACGGAGGCCGATAGGTTAATAAATTTACCCTATGTACGTGTATATATACTACGTACATACTTGGTATCATTTATTTTGTATTTTGCGTAAAACCTTAACCTTTTAAACTCGATCTAACGAAATTGTATACATAATTTATCAAGCGTAAGAAAATAAAGAAAATGCTATCTGAAATGTTAAATTGATCGCTTGAATATATTAACGACGAAACGTACTTTCGTAATAATCTTAAACAAGAAGAGGTTAGGAAAAGAAGAAGAAGAAGAAAAAGAAAATAAAGATAACACTTACCGATGGGATCCATGATCCGATAAGATCATTCCAACGATTTATTATTCCTTCCTTTCACTTCCTTCCGACATACGACTATCCTTAAATTTTTCCGATAGAATTAAAACATTATCACGAGAACGTAAAGGATAATTAGAAACGAAATAATTAAATACCGATCTCGACCTCCGTAATGTTCGACCTTCCGAAGCACTTCGCTCACTTCGGAATATTTCGTCGTATGTACTTAGCTCTTCGGAAACAATCGACACTCCTCGGTTGTTCTCGTATTCCATGGAATTTCATACGAGGCGATGTACATTTATTTGCGCGTGCATGCGTAATGTATAAATGTAAAAATTTTAAACGAATTTGAACGAACCAATGAAATATCCATTTCGATCGAGTCTAATCGTACGTAATTTAATAAAAAAACTTTCCATTTTTTGTTGTGTTTACGATTTCTTTTACATTAAACCAAAAAAGAAAAAAAAATATATATAAAAGAATTATTAATTTTTCTGCGATATCGTATTATATATGTATAAGGGAGAAGGAATAAGTCACACAACGATATCATCCTAATATTGGATAAATTGAAATAAATGTACGTTTCCCGGAGACGTTACACGTTCCGTCGATTTCACGTACATATAACTCGAAATTCGAAAAAAGCGTACCGTGTAAGTAATAAATATCCCGTGGGACGTTGCCTGCAGAAATTGAAAAGTTTGAGAAAAAAAGAATTCTTATATAACTACGTAAGTCGATAGTTCTAACGTGGAAAAGAACTTTCGTTGATATCCTTGTTACTTGAGGATATCGTTTTCGTTGCTTCGGTTTAGAAAAAAGCGGGTTCGTGGGAAGGAAGAGGAGGAGGAGGAAAAAAAGAAAGAAAATCAAAATAGTCGGATCCCTTGAGTAATGCTGAAAATTTATAGGTCAAACGTTTCTTTGTCATTTTGCTGTTCGCTTGGAGAAAAGGATAGCTCGCTTTCATCTATTACATCGACCTATATATATATATATATATATATATATATATATATATATATATATATATATATATATTAAGTATATATTCTGTTTATTTACATACTGCATAGAAAAAGATATCTCTCGCTCTTGTGGGTATTCAACAAAATTCGTGAGAGATCTTTAGAATCCGAAAACGATTACTTCGATGGAACGGATAGAACTACTATTATGAAGAATTCATCTTATTCTTTTGGAAGTAAATGTTCATTCATTAAAATAACTAAGAAAAAAAACATATGTATATGTATACACATATACATACATATATATATATATATAAATATATATATACATGGATAGATATATACCGTAGAAAAGATACGTCTAATTGAATTTTGGCGACTCGCCAGTTCACAAAGTTTTTCTTCCAGTCTCTCGTAAGCGATATCAACAAGCCTTTTAATGCTGCAATTGAAGTGCAATAAATAAGAGTGAATCAATATGAGAAAGTGAAAGATTAGTATGCTTTGAAAATACTGGATCGTCGAATGGCAAACGAAGCAAACATTCAAACGTCATCACGATCTTGCCGAAATAATCTCATGAAAACTTATTAATTAAAATTTAATGATTTAAAATTAATCACTTCTAAGGTTTAGATCGGGTTCAAGATTAACCGCTTGCTATCGTTAAAGATTTATTTCATAATATTACACCAACAACTATTATTGAATTTTTATATAATAATATTAATAATAATAATAATAATAATTAATAATAATAATTAATAATAATAATAATAATAATAATAATAATAATAATAATAATAATAATAATAATAATAATAATAATATTAATAATAATAATGATGGTGATGATGATGATGATGATAATTAATAATAATAATTAATAATTCCTTATCTTGTTAAAAATGCGAATAAACACTTAATTCATAATATTTAGTTATACATACATACATATATATATATGTGTGTGTGTGTGTGTGTGTGTGTGTGTGTATGTGTGTGTGTTTATATATATATATATATATATATATTTATTTATTTATTTATTTATTTATTCATTCATTTATTTATCGTAATATCGTATAATTAGTACAGTAATAACCTAAAAATGTGATTTGCGTTAGAAAATATGTCGACCTTGTTCATTAAACACACGCGCACAGACATTCACGTGAATCACGCTTTTTACATGCACACGAACACTCGGGGACATGCATACATCATACACGTATACGCGCGTAATGTATTCAGATTCACTGAAATATATCATCTTCTCATCTCTGTCTCCCCCTCTCTCCCTCATATTTCTATGCATTTATATATATATAATATATATATATACTTGCGTTTGCTCTTTAATGTCTCCCTTCGTCCTAACGTTTCGCTTAACTGCGCTTTTCCTTATCTCTATCCTCTATCTTTGCTTTTTCTTTCACTATCTCTATCCTCTATCTTTACTTTCTCTTTCACTATCTCTCTTTCACTATCTCACTCTCTCTCTCTCTCTCTCTCTCTCTCTCTCTCTCTCTCTCTCTCTCGCTCTCTCTCTCTCTCTCTCTCTCTCTCTCTCTCTCTCTCTCTCTCTCTCTCTCTCCCTCTCTCTCTCTCCCTTTCTCTCTGTCTATCTTTATTACATCGTCGTTTAACTCGTGGAATGCTCGAACTCGGCAGAAATTCGTTGACCAGTGCGTTAACGTCACCCTAATTTATATAGAATAATGTACAAGGGAGAATACGTAAGGGACGAAGAGAGTCCTTTAACGGAGAACAAAAATACTACCCTTCTCGATCGTAACACGATCTCTTTTCTTTCACTCCTTTTCCTCCGTCTCTCCACAGACCCCCCTCCCCTTTTTACCTCCTCTTCAAAACTTCAAAAGGTACATACACTCGCTCGCGAAAGCTAAAATGAGTCTTGGACGATACTTTATATTCCTTCGACATTAAGTTATCGGTTAGGATTAAGTCGTCCGGACTTAATCGAATTGAAGAATATGTTATTTTTTTCTTATACTGCACGCAAAAATACGTTCGCGATTATGACGAACGTTAAAAGTTTGTGTCCTCGACAAGTCAATAAATTGTTTTGCAAATTTATTAGTTATAATATTTATGATACACGTGATAATATAACGGTAATAACGGAACAATATATATATATATATATATATATATATATATATATATATATGTATATATATATATAGATTTATGTATATATATCTATATCTGTATTCTGTAAAATATAATAATACGGCGACGGTTGTGTGCATTCACGGATCACGTGCTGCAGTTCTTTCGATATCACGTACTAAATTCAATGTACGTATCTCGAATTGCGATCTCGATAATAATTCAAACGTTACTACGCGCTCGAAAGGAGAGACAAATCGCGAAGAGAATATCGCGCGTATTTCACGCTCGAAAGGAACCGATGCGCGTGATCGTTCTGCATTATATGTATAATACCCAGACAATGCATCGACAAAATAGAAGACACGTAAGTACAACTATTGTAGCTTAGATGACAATATTTTTTTTCGGTTTTTTTTTCTTTTTTCTTATTTTTCTTATCTTTTTTTTTTTTTTAACTTTTTCCTCTCCCCTTCCGTTGATCCATCTTTCCTCCTCTTTCTGTTCTTTCTTTCTTTTTGTTTTTTCTTTCCCCTCCCCCCCCCCCCATTTATTTCTCTCTTTTTATTGCCGAGCCTCATAAACGGTGCACTCCGAAAAAAGGTAGAGACGAAAGAGCTCTGTTTTTTTATTTGTTATTTATATCGTTATTATTATTATTATTATTATTTTTGTTTCTTATTTTCCTTTTTTCAAGCGAAGACACGCTTTCTTCTTTCTTTCTCTCGTTTATTAATTTTTCCTTTGTTTCTTTGTTTTCCATTTCTTTTCTATTATTATTATTATTATTATTATTATTATTATTATTATTATTATTATTATTATTTTTATTCTTCTCCTTATTATTATTAATATTATTATAATTATTATTATTTTTATAATTATTATTATTATAATTATAATTATTATTTTTTTTGTTTCCTTTTATATTTTATTCATCCTTTGCCCGTTTTAATTTTTTCTCTCTTTAAGTCGCACACCTTGTGATTTAAAAACAGCGTTTACGGAAAGTTTTGGCAGTGTTCTTTTGGCTCGTTCTAACGATCGAAAGCTTTACCATCGTTACCGAGATCTTATCGACCGTGCAGCAGTCCTCAAATTCTTTCTAATTTCTTTATAGCTATTCGATTCGGTTTGTTGGTCGATTCAATGAAATCATTACGCTGCCATTGTATTGAAATTAATTAACGATCGGTTATATTTTATTTCTTTTTTTTTTTCTTTATTATAAAATAAATCTAGATTCGAATATATTGCACAAAATGAAAAAAAAAAAAAAAGAAAGGAAAAGAAAATATCGAGAGAAATACTGCGCGGTAGATTTTCGTGTAACGAAAGGTCGAAATTGTGTTACCGCAGAAGGCTGGATATATACATGTATATACATATATATACACACACATATATATATATATACATGCTGCATTCAACGAGTGTCAGAGAGCACGGCAATTGAGGTATTTGGAAAAGAACGCGCGCCATCGTTGTTACTTTTTCTTGGCGTTAGCGGCGTTACTTAGAAATGACGATTCTTCTCGTTCTTCCCCTTACGATTAATAATGTGTGGCTTCATTTTTTTTTTGTTCGTACTTAAACTTCTTTTACCTTTTTATTTTCTTTTTATTTATTTATTTATTTATTTATTTATTTATGTTACTTTATTTTATTTATTTATTTACTTTTTTTATTTTTATTTTTTTTTACTTTTTTTTTATTACTCTTTTATTTACTTTTGATATCTTAACTACCGGAATCGTTTCCATCCTTTAACTCGAAGACATGTTTTTATGTATTTGTATTCGTTTTGTACTTGTACTGTTCAGCAAGGCAGCGTGTTGCACTTTGTTTACAATTATAATTATCGTCGGGCCGTGATTGTCCACGAAAGATTCCACAACGTCGCGAATTTTATCCTCTTTTTCTTTCTTTCTTCCCCCTTTTCCTTTTTTTTTTTTTAAACCCTTTGCTCGCTTTTCTTTTTTTCGTTTTTTTTTTATTTTTTGCCTATTAAATTTTGCTCTCGTTCACGGTCGCTATAATAAAAAAGATCGCGACAAATTACTCTCGTAATCTTCCGCCATATGACAGACAGCTTCGCAGTATTAATTGAAGAGAGATTATTATACCCGAAAATAGAACGGCTTTAAATTGAATTGACTTGACGTGCACGAAGAAACTATATAACGTACTTACGTACCTACGTAACGTAACGTAACGTAACGTAACGTAATGCAACGCAACGTAACGTAACGCAACGTATATATGGATGTATGTATGTATGTATGTATGTATGTATGTATGTATGTATGTATGTATGTACGTACGTATGTATGTATGTGTGTATGTATGTATGTACGTATGTATTCATTCATTTATTTATGCATTTATCTATGCCTCGAATAAATTCGTGCACCTAAGGCTCAACATTTATTTCTTGTTTCGCCCAATGATGAAAGATTTCGCTGTATGTTTTTATTAAGTTACAGACAATTTTCATTGTTTGTTTTTTTTTTGTTTTTTTTTTCGTCGTTCCCTTTTAGCGTACCTAGCTGTTCCAACAACAATCATATTGTACATTATGTCCGATGAAAAAAAAGCATACCTTTTCACTCGCTCAAGGACAAGGTATAAAAATTCATTCAATTAATAGATATCGCATCTATTTCCTTTTTAAGTCTTTTTCTATTTTTTTTTTCTTTTTTTTTTTTTACTTTTTTTTATATAAGTATTTTAGTTATATCGATTAAAATAAACGAAGACGGGGCATTTAAAGATAGAACTCTCTTTGCAACTCGTGGATCCTTGCGCGCTCGGCGGCCCAGTCTATATCTTAATAATTTGCATTTATCTCGTTAATCATGTGACAACTAATTAACTTTATAATTCTAACGGAGAATTTACATCGAACAGATGGAAACTATCGAGGTTACGATCGAGGCTACCAAGCGGAATAATGATTAAATAGCCACGCGGATGTGCCTGTCGCTTAAACTTCACAGACGATTTTAAAAGAACAGAAATAGTAGTTTCCATCAATTGTTAAGCGTGTACGTCTTGATTGACGAACTGCGAAGCGAATATAATAATGATGATGATGATAATGATAGTATAATAATAATATAATAATAATAATAATAATAATAATAATAATAATAATAATAATAATAATAATAATAATAATAATGATAATGATAATGATAATAATAATAATAATAATATAATAGTATAATAATAATAATCTCCTTAACACATTCAAACATCCATTTCGCGAAAAACATTGTAACAGATTAAAAAATGAAAATAGAGAATCTAATGAGATACCTTACGAAAAATAGAGGCCTATATATAATATTTAAGTCTATAAGTATGTGTATATATATATGTATGTATGTGTATATATATATATATATATATATATATATATATATATATATATATATGTATACATATTTCTTTATGTACATAAAAATGAAAGCAACGTCAGTGCGTCGTATATATAATACATACTTAATATATTTGCACTAGCAGAATAATAATAATAATAATATAATAATAATAATAATAATAATAATAATAATAATAATAATAATAATAATAATAATATAATAATAATAATAATAATAATAATAATAATAATATAATAATAATAATAATAATAATAATAATAATAATAATAATAATAATAATTATAATTATAATGATAATAATAATAATTATAATTATAATGATAATAATAATAATAATAATAATAATAATAATAATAATAATAATAATAATAATAATAATAATAATAATAATAATAATAATAATAATAATAATAATAATAATAATAATAATAATAATATAAGAATAATAATAATAAGAAGAAGAAGAATAATAATAAAACGTAATAGTAATACAAAGAAGAAAAACAAGAAGTTTACGATGAACATCGTACACGAAAAATATTAGCTCCTAGAAGAGCTTACGATATGTTGTACAAATGAAATATGATTGTTACATTATAGAAAGAACGGTGATATTACACAGAGAACGCAGAAAGATATAACTTCGATACACGGATCGACAATGAATCAACTTCAATGGCACCCCTCCGACGTATCGTTTTTACGTCGTCAACGTCGGGAGTTCTAGATAAAAATGAAAAGAAATATTTCAACTTAAGTATTATTAATAACATTTTGTAAAAACGTCAAATTGTTAAAATACATTTATTAGTTAAAGCCGTTCCAGAAAACTTCTTCGTCGACTAGTGTATCGAATGTTGTGCAAAACTTTTCTTCTTATTTTCCTATAGAAACGTACCACGCGTTACATCATTTTAAAATCGATATTGATATATTGCGCGTTTCTCTCTTCGCATATTCTCTTATTTATAATATGTATGTTGAAAACCACAAAAAAAAAAAAAAAACAAAAAAAAAAAAACAGAAAAAAAATAACGCGCCAGAGTTCGCGATCACACTTCGTCGTTCGTTTCGTTTTCTATCATTATCCGTAAGCCATATACGAATAAAGCGATAAAAAACGCGACGATTTCGCTTATGTTACTTTCTTTTTTCCTTCCTTTTCTTTTCTGTTTCAATCTGTGTTCCGATATAACGAGTATACAAATTCGAACGGACTTATTTTTTTTCCTTTTTGTGTCGATAAACGGGTTGTTTACAATCATAAGAGATTTGTTGTACACGTCTGTGTGTGTATCTGTCTGTGTACATACATACATATATATATATATATATATATATATATGCGTGTGAGTGTATTTCTGGTGTGTACGTGTATGCACATTGTAGCGATTCAGCTAGATAAGTTTCATTTTTTTTCTTCTCGCAAAGACGAGTAATCAAAGGATATTATATATCTCTTTGATCATCGAGTTACGAAAAAGGAAGAGTTAGTTACACGGAAGTTTCAGTGTGCCTATTTGTCTGTACCATTAGTTCGACCATACCATCTCGCACTTTCATCTCTCTCTCTCTCTCTCTCTCTCTCTCTCTCTCTCTCTCTCTCTCTCTCTCTCTCTCCCCTCTCTCTCCCGATAACGTTCGATGCAATTGTTTGTAACAGTTGTGTTTTCTTTTCATTTCTTTTTTGATCCTTTCTATTTTGTGTTCTATTTGTTTGTTAATTTTTTTTTTTTTTTTTACTATTGTATCGTTTTGTTGACCATTATTTCTTTCTTTCGTTTTTGTATTTGCTTTCTTTCTTCATTCATTTATTTCGTCTAATCGATGCACACTCCTTCGGACAAATCAATGTATGTATATCTATTATTACATATTACCCGTCCGATGGGACGACAACTCTCGCAAATATGTGTGACACTCGCGTGACAAAATGAATCAGCTGATCGGCGTTAATTTTTAAACGGAATGAATAACTTATTCGGAGATCGACTTAATCGGGATAACGTACATACATGGGTTTTTTTTCTTCTTTTTTTTTTTTTTCTAATTTTCTTTTGTCGTTTGATCGATGATGTGTGATATCTCTATAGTTGGTCCACCAATCAGAAAAAATGGCGTTTACCGAAGGCGCGATCTTTTCTTCTTATTTAGTTTCGATTAATTAAGAACGGGAGGCTTTTTTCTTTCCTTTTCTTTTCTTTTCTTTTCTTTTCTTTTCTTTCTTTCTTTCTTTCTTTCTTTCTTTCTTTTCTACAATATGGAAGAAAATCGGATACTATTCGTAAGATATTCGTTGATACATCTAAAAGAGTGCAAAACGTTCGAATATCCTTACTTTTTACGGAGAGCGAAAGTGATCAACCATTATTATTAATATTATTTTTTTTTTGCCTTTTTTAATTCTTTTTTTCCCTTTTTTTTCTTTTTTTTTTCTATATTAAATTTTAGAGTTCGTTCGTTTGCGGAAAGAGCGCGAGATCCGCTTTTAGAAATTACACGATTTTTTTTACCTTCCTCGTTATTTCTTTTCTTTACCCACCTCCCTCTTTTGTCCTCTTCCTTTCTTATTCCTTTCCTCCTTTAATATTTTTTTCTCTTAAGAGCTACCGTATAATAAATTATCATCGACAGACAGTAGCGATATCCTTTTTTTACCACTTCTCTTTTTCATTTTTCACCTTAAATCATGCAATCTCTTTCCCGTTTTTGCGATAAATTTAAAAACTTTCGTAACAATTAATGTATACTTAAGGTTTCGTTAATATTAATTATGGCACAATATAAATATTATATTTAAAGTCTTTTTGAAGACATAATAAAAATAAATCTAAGTAGTCTTTCATCTATATTCGACTTTTTTTCACTTTTTCACTTGTTTTTTTTTTATTCTTTTTTTTTTGTTATTTCTTTTCTTTTTTTTTCCTTTTTATCAATATCTTGTAATTACATTCCTAAGCCTTTCGATTCGAATATGCATCCCTTCGTTTCTCTCCTTTTTTTTTCCACTTTTGCCCGCGGCTCTCAACTATGACTCTCTCTCTCTCTCTCTCTCTCTCTCTCTCTCTCTCTCTCTCTCTCTCTCTCTCTCTCTCTCTCTCTCTCTCTCTCTCTCCCCCTCTCTAAACCCTTGGAAATTGATTTCTTCATTTTCTACTTTTTTCTTTCTTTCTCTCTCTCTCTCTCTCTCTCTCTCTCTCTTTTATATATATTCACACCGAAGAGTTTTCATACCGAGAACAATAAATTCTTAACGTTCTTAGACCCTCGTGGTTCTACGTACCTTGGAAGTCTAAGTGCAATTACGTACTGTCACAACTTTATTTATGAGATCATTGATATATTTTAAGTGCAACGCCGAAAGTGGATCGAGCAAAAAAGAAATGAAGCGAGACGTGAGAGTGGAATAATTACAATAATATTAATAAGTAAAAGTGTCGCGCGTTCTGTCGTATCGCTTAAAGATATCTGAAAAGTTAGTAACATATTTCCAAGGTGGCTGCCAGCCGGGTCAAAGAAGCTTTTAACAATTTCTCGATGCTCTTTGGTAAGTCAATATCACATGAACAAGAAAACTTTAAACCAATCAAAAAACAATCTAATCAGTCGATTTTCCTAACGATAGGAATTAAAAAATTGCGAAAACAAGTAAAAATAAATTTGATTCCTTAATTAAAAACTGACATTTAAAAATTATCAAAATCAGCCTTTTCGAAAGTAAATTCGCGTATCAAAGTATTTTTATCTTCTTTTTTCTTTTTTTTCACAGCTCTCTCTCTCTCTCTCTCTCTCTCTCTCTCTCTCTCTCTCTCTCTCTCTCTCACTTTCTTCCCCTCTCTCTTTCTTTCTTTCTTTCTCTCCATAAGAAATTATCTTGAGCTCTTCAGCTGCCGCATCGAATATGCAATATGTATGTATATGTATGTAATATCTTCATCGTACGACAAGAGAGTGATAGTCATAATAAATTACGCTCGTACGATAATTATTATGTTTCAACTTTTTCTTCGGCATCTACGAGCAGCATCGATCGTTGTTAAATGGAAGCTACAATGCACAAAATTGAATAAAGATTCTCTACGTACTTAATTTTTGAAAAAGAATTGTTTCGTTTCTCTCTCTCTCTCTCTCTCTCTCTCTCTCTCTCTCTCTCTCTCTCTCTCTCTCTCTTTCTCTCTTTCTCTCTTTCTTGAAAACGAAAGTTTCGCACACTCCGAAAAAAAACATGTTCTTTTTCTCTTTAACGAGATACGAAAAAAAAAAAAGAAAAGATTGCGTTCACAATAGAAAAAGCTCTGAGTTTAACAGCGGAACACAGAGAATTTTCCCTATTTCTTTTCGACGGACGAGCAACGAAACTAAGTCACTCGCCATTTTATATTATTTTTCTTACAATAAACGAGCATTTTGCTTTAGCGCAGCCCTAACTAAATGTTTCACTTTCACGTACATATATCGCATCTCGCACTATTCGCTTACAAATACTCCTTTGATCTTTACAACGGAGACACCACCTTTTTCTTATCTATACATATATATATATATAATATATATATATATATATATATATATATATATATATTAATATGTACACGCATATACGATATAGAATGCAAATAAAAATAGATAGTTTAAAATATTTTGCTTTTCGCTTTTCTTCTTCTCTATCCCTTTTCCAGCGCGCACCTTACAATGTAAGAGACGAAAGTTCATGCATCAAGATTCGAAGATCATATTTCTTTCTTTCTTCCTTTCTTTCTATTTCTTTTTTTTTTTTTTTTACTTTTTTTTTCCTTTTCCTTTCTTTTCTTTTGTTGTTTCCCCCTACAATATTTATATAATAATATTCTTTTTTTTTTGTGTGTGTTATTTCTTTTAAACCCTATATCGATTAAAAGTAATAATAATATTGGTAATATTCGTTCCTCGATAGAAGATATGCCGTGTAAAAGACTTAAAGGTTTCTTATCGTTTGGAAGGTGTTGGCACGTCAGAAAAAGATTTTGCTACTTCCTTCATTTATTCCTTTCTTTTCTTTTTTTTTTTTTTTTCATTTTCTGTTAATTTTCACTTTTCACTTTCATAAATTTAATACCGTATTAACACATACTCGATCAAGTACCCTGGAGAGATATGTTATATCCTATAAGACTGCACCAATTCTAATATTCGCAAGAGCGATGGTTGATTATCGTCCCACCTTAATCTTCTCCTAATTGATAAATGTAACAAAAAAAGAAGATAAAGAAAGACTTTGGTTTCGATTGATAGATAGAAAATAAACGACGAAAATAAAAAAAAAACAAACAAACAAAAAAAAAAAAAGAAAGACAAATTATAACAGACAGTCAAATTCACTTTGGCATCGTACCGATCATACATCATCTCTGGGCCGAGACTCTAGTCTTATTTTTTTTTTACTTTCTCTCCCCCCCCCCCCTCTCTCTCTCTCTCTTTCTCGTCTTTACAGCAAATATATAACTTTCTACTTACAATGAAATATTCTAATAGTCACAATAAATTTCGCTTTCAATTATCTACAAATTAGCTTAATTTATACTTTTTCCTTTTCGCAATTGGGACGAATCATCTCGATATTTTGAACGTCACCTCGACCATCGCTCTGCGCCTAGCAAAAATTTCCAAAAGTAAAGGGGAAAAAATATTTAAAAAAAATTACGACCAAATAAAAACCCTCTCGATATAGTCTCATCTCGGCTTTTACAATAATTTACACGACACTGAACATCGACGTAATTCCGTATACATCTTTTTTTTTTTTTTTTTTTTTACTAACACCCCCTCCCCTTCCCTACCGCCCCTCTCTCCTCACACAGTTTCATATAACTCTACTATCCTTTTTCTAATATATATCAACCGAAGAACATCACAGAATTTCCCGATATTAATAACCAATTATAATATTGATCTTATATACTTTTTCCTTATATAAATAATACATCGGCAATCATAATGTGGAATCAATACGTGAGACACATATTTTTCGCTCGTTTTCTCTCTCTCTCTCTCTCTCTCTCTCTCTCTCTCTTTCTCTCTCTCTCTCTCTATAACCATTTTCCTTTTAACGTTTTTACCGTGCAATGATAATTAAAATCGATTTTCATCTTCCTCCGATATCACAGAATCTCAAGAGTTCCCAGAATGACTAGGTTCATTTTCACTAATAAATTTCGTGCTTCTTTTGTCGCAGGTTCGAGTTCGAAATTGGCCTTCTTTTTCTTTCTTTTCTTTTTTTTCCCTTTTTTCGTTTCTCTCCGAAAAAGAAAAGATACGGAAACGCAGAACAAAAGGAATGATAGAAGAATTAAAAAAAAAAAAAAAAAAAAAAAGAAATAAATAAACGAAAAAAGAATTTTAAAAAGATTAAAAAAAAAAAAAGAAAAGAAAAGAATAAAAGAAAAGTAAATTTAAAGATACGACGTCTAAGCCTTTCACCGCTTTTATCCACATTATGCTTTGACCATGCGCTAAGGAGATTTTATCTCTAAAATGTATACACCAAATTTTTTGTTTAAAAATCGCTTTGAAGAATCGCCTAAAATCTAAAGTCGTATATATCCACGGTATACCTCACACTTCAAAGATATGTTTGAAAAATTCGTTCTTACTCGTAAAACTTGCTCTTGTGCAATCGTCATTAAACTCGAGAAGACGAAACTCTATTCTACCTATTTCACCATCTCCACTCAATCGTCCCCGGTTGCTACAGAACCTAAGATACACGTAGACGTAATTTCTCTTAACTTTTTTTTTTTTTCTTTATTTTCTCGATAATTTGTACTTGCTCGTTAGTCGTAATGGCATTTTCCTCTTTATTTTTATTCTTAATTTTTTTATTTTTTTTTTTTTCTCTTAAGCTAAAAACATCAATTCTTTTCTTTTTTTTTTTTTTTTGTTCCTATACTGAGTGTCAGACCTGAATATGTTACGATGAACAACTTTTTAGGGATCCTTTTAACTTGTACGTTCGTTAGTATGGATGTATTAAAGATTTCAACGACAGGGCAGTGTTTGATTGTCTCGCACTTGACTTTCCATCGAGTTTATCGTACCGCTTCCGTCCGGATAGAACTTTCCAAAAGTTATCTTCTTCGAAAGCAAATCGAAGAGGATCGGAATAATCGAATCGAATCCAATTCAACCCAATCGAATCGAATCGAAATTCACGATATCGAGTAAAGAAAAAACTACGAAGGGGGAAAGAAGGAAGGAACGAATATAACAAGTCAAATATTTTTTCCGCGTCCGTTCGCGGATATATATATAATTCGCGCCGTTTTGAATCTAATGACGTCGATTCTAACGCGTCGTAACTAACGCGTAATATTGCACATTCGCCAATAAAACTCAACGATAAGATATCTGGGTGTGATAGTAAACGGAGAATCGGAAAACGCGAGAGCCCTCTCACTGCCCTGCTTATTTAAACCTGCCTCTAAATAAACTTTGCTTAATTTCTTGCCTGCTTAACTGCCAGCGATCCGCGCCTTAAAGTCGTACTACTTCGTTTTTATAAAACCTGAACAAGAGAATAATATTATCGTTATCAATATTACCGTACGAATATAATATGTGTATGTGTGTATATATACAGCTCAAAATATCATTTTTAAAGAGCTAAAAATATAGTCTGTAATTTGCACGCGCGACGGACCTGTACACACGTTTTTAAAAGCCCATACATATACTTGACAAGTCTCCTGCCACTTTTTTTCTCCCCGAATCAAGCCTATCCCATCATTCTATACAATCTACCCTCGAAACCTCTCTCTCTCCCTCTCTCTCTCTCTCTCACACACACTCTCTCCAATAGACTCGCCGATAATCGAATCCTTCGTTTTAGGCCTAAGATCGTCGCGATCCCGTTGCCAAGGCTACTTTCTCACGGCTTTCAATGTATACGTTGATAATGCATTTACCTTATATACGTTGTACACGCGTGTACATACACACTCTATAGCATATATCTACACATTTAGACATAATAATACACGAGCTCAATATTAATTTCCTCGCGACACGCTCGCTTCGCTCTCCATTAGCCTTCGATCATATCCCCTCTCTCTTATCCTTTTCGCAAAAGCCGAAGACGCAAGATTTTTCGCGCCATTGCGCTTCTCTTATCATTCTATATACAACATAACGTCTTCGTCTTTCACTCTTTCTCACTTTCTCTCTCTCTCTCCCTCTCTCTCTCTCTCTCTCTCTCTCTCTCTCTCACACACATACATTATCATTCTTTCTTTTACTCACTTCGTTGCCCTCTCCTCTCGAGAGATCTTTCCAACGCAACGTCGAAAACGACGAATAAAAACCAGTCGTCGACGATTACGTGCGTTAGGGTGCGACAACGAACGAAAGCAGAGGGTCGATATTCTAGCAGCACGTGCCTTTTTTGAGATCAATTATTTGATCTCTCGCCACCGGCCGTTCTTGCCGTTGGAATGTTTCGATCGCTCTCACGAGATCTGCCTAAGGTGTCCTCTCTTTCTCTTTCTTTCTCGATGAAATATATATATATATATATATATATATATATATATATATATATGTATATATATATATATATTTATACATAAAAAAATCTAAAAAAAAATCCCCCGAAAAAACAACAATAATAATAATAATAATAATATTAATAATAATAATAATAATAATAATAATAATAATAATAATAATAATAATAATAATAATAGTAATATTAATAATAAGAATAAGAAAAATAAGAAGAAGATGAAGAAGAAGAAGAAGAAGAAGAAGGAGAAAACAAAGAGCAGACGGGGAGACTCCAATATAAAGTTTTTCATCAGTCGATTCTTCGTTCTTCTTTGGATCGGTCGCAGTCTTCAGGATGGAGAAAAGTTGGAGAAGAGAAGGGGGAGGGAAAGGAAAAGTTTAGGGGTGAGAGAAGCGATCTCGTAGAAGGTGGTACGGCACGTTGTCGGTGGTGATGACGGTGATGATGATAACGATGATGATGATGATGATGATGATAACGGTGGTGATGATGGTGATGATAATAATGATGCTGATAATGATGCCGATGAGGCGAGATAAGGGCTTGAGGAGAGACGGGAAGGACAAGCGGAATGGCCGTAGAGTTAGAAATAGGATTAGAAGAAGAAGGTGGATGATAAGGTGGTGGATGGGTAGGGAAAGAATGTGAAGGGATATGAGAAGGATAAGAAATTTCGGGTGGCGAAAGAGTTGGGAGGAGCCGGCGCGAGGAGACACGAGCCTGCTGATCTACGTTCGGCCGCTCTCATTGCGGCTGTTGCTGCAATTGTTGTTGAGCCTGTTGCATGCTACCGAGCACGTTCTTCATGGCCGATGTCTTGAGGAGCCTCTTCAGCATACCGCTCGAGCCACGATGCTGAAGGCTCTTGTGCGTCGTTAATGAATTCTTCGTGCGATATCGACGATTGCAAAACTCGCAGACGAAGAGCGTGTCCGACTGCTCGTGCTTGTCTTGAAAGTGACGCTTCAGGGAGTAGTAGCAGGAGAAGGTGCGACGGCAGTACGGGCATTCCTGAGGCTCATTGATACCGCCCGCTGTCGGCGGTGGTATCCGGTACATGGCAGAGGGAAGCGTCGTCGCTGCCGGATGCATCCCATTGCCCGTACCTGCAAAATCGTCCGCAATCGTATTAATAATCACCAATCAGATTATAAACATAGAGAGAATATATCTGTTTCTTTCGTTTACTTTTTTTTCTTTTTTTATTTATTTTTTTTTTTTTTTTTTTATTATTATTATCTTTTCCTTCGATTTTTTTTTTTTTGGACTATTTGACTTTTTTTCTTTTTTTTTTTTTTTTAATTTCTCTTTCTTCACCTTTTGCATACGACAGAGGCCAGGAATATCTTTTCTTTTTTCATTTATTTTTTTTTTTTTACATCTGTTTGTAATTTTTCTATTTTTTCAATGCTTCCTTTTGTTTTTCTTTATTTTTCTTTTTTTTTTTTTTTGTTCTTTTATTCTCTACGAGATCCGTTTCTACCGAACGTTCGATAAATTGAAAGAGAAAGAAAGAGATAGAGATAGAGATAGAGATAGAGAGAGAGAGAGAGAGAGGGTAACTCTCGAACGTTCGATAGAATTCGGATATATCATTCTTTGTTAGGAACCATCTCTCGAAACGACCACACCTCGGCTTCGGTCCATGATTCTCAAGGTTAATTGACTGAGCCACCGAAAATGTTATTAGTCGTGCGTGTCTTCGTTATTAGTCGAGCTTGATAAGATTTAAAAGGGCCTTAACCACCATGCGAGAAGCTAGATTCTTTCCTTAACGAAAGCTTCTTTTATGTAGGTTAATGTAGGTAAGTTATATTTTATTATGCATGCCAAAGAAAAAGATCGAGCTTTCGATCGCGTCGGACGATCGTGAGTCGAAGAACGCGAGATATCTTTAGGACGGTGTTGTGAAAAAGAAAATAATAAAATAAAAAAATAAAGAAAAACACAACAGAAAAAAAAAATAGGAAAAATAAGAGATAAACGGTAAAACTGTTCTCCTCCTGAATATGATACATTTCAAAAGGCGATTCTTACGCATGAGTTGCGAGACGAGCTTAAGATGCGATTATGATAGAAGCGTGACAGAGTATGTAATTAATGCAGGTACATATCACGTGATGATGTAGTCATGCAAAAATGAAAGAGAAGAAAAAAAAAAGGGGAAAAAGAAAAACATAGAACAAAACGAAACAAATCGAACGATCGCTTCGCCCTGTCGAGGTTACTAAGAAAAAAAAAAGAAAGAGAGAAAGAGAGAGAGAGAGAGAGAGAGAGAGAGAGAGAGAGAGAGAGAGAGAGATAGAAAGAGAGAAAAGAAAAGAAAATAGAAAACGTGTCTTAACGCGGAGTAAAGCATTAAGACACGCCCCGTTGCAAAAAATCTACGTTCAGCACGAAATGCAAAAGATTTTTCGACGATCCTCCAAATATCGCAAAATTTTTCTTTAGCTCTTTATATAAAAGGAAAATAAAATAAATAATACAGTGGAGAAACATGCAAACGACATCGAAAGAAGAGAACACCGAAAAAGCCCAACGCGAAGGACTCGGACTTCGTAGAAGATGATAAAAGAAAACGATATCGAGAGAATATATCGTGAAAGGAGAACGGGAAAAGGAGGGGAAGCTAAAGAAAAACAAAAAAGAGTAAAAAAAAAAAAAAGAACAAAGAAAAAAAAGAGGAAGATATCGAAAGCGCAAACACATCGAAGCCACAAATAAGAAAAGTAACGGACGAGTAAAACGGGTTTCGAGACACAAGACATTAAAAATAACAAAAGAAATAATAAAAGAGAGAGAGAAAGAGACAGAGGGAAGAGAGAGAGAGAGAGAGAGAGAGAGAGAGAGAGAGAGAAGAGAGAGAAGAGAGAGAGAGAGAGAGAGCAAAGGAATGGAGGGCAGGGTTGTTAGTTGGAAGCGAAGGAAGACCGCTTTTATCTTTTACGAAGGTGGCCTAAAAAAATGTGGGAAGGAGTAACGACAGTGTTTAGCAGTGGAGACGTTCAGCTTTATTAACGACTTTTTCCTTGGCCGATTTCGTTCGGTTCCACCTTCTTCTTCTTCTTTTTCTTCTTCTCCTCCTTCTCCTTCTCCTCCTTCTTCTTCTTTTTCTTCTTTTTCTTCTTCTTCTTCTTCTTCTTCTTCCTCTTCTTCTTCTTCCTCCTCTTCTTCTTCTTCTTCTTCTTCTTCTTATTTTACCTTCTCTTTATCCTTCTTCACCTACGTTCTTTCGAAGGAATGGAGACGAACGACGTTACCGACGACGTTACTCGTGTCATTGAGAAAGGGGGATATTATAACGGGGCCTGGTAATACCGGAAGAAGAAGAAGAAGAAGAAGAAGAAGAAGAAGAAGAAGAAGAAGAGACAGAGAAAGAAAACCGAATCGCGTCTACTCGTAGAGAGACGACCAAATGGAGAACGAAGGACGGCCAAGTAGAAGAAGAAGAAGAACGAAGGAGGAAAAGGTTGGAAGATGAGAAATGAGTCGTCGAGAGAAGAGAGGTTGCATTGATAAAGAGAGAAAAAGAGAAAACGAGAGAGAGAGAAAGAGGTGGAAAAGAGAAGACTATGTGCTCGCGCCACGTGGGAGTCGAGACCGGTTTCTCTCCGGCATGCACTTCCTGGTAAAGAGGGCTCGAATCGGTGAAAAGGAACGACGAACGCGCGAGCCGAGGTCGTATCAAATCGAGAAGGTCTAGCCTGTTTCTTTCTTCTTTTTTTTTTTTTGTTTTTTTCTTTCTTTCTTTTTATTTCCCTCCTAGCAAAAAGTAAATTAAAAAAAAAAAAAAAAGAGAAAAAAAACAGAGAAAGAAAATAGAGAGGAGAAAAAGGAAAAAGAGCAAATCCAAAAAGTGTTGAAGTTAAAGGAAAGAAACGAGGAGAGAGAGAGAGAGAGAGAGAGAGAGAGAGAGAGAGAGAGAGAGAGAGAGAGAAGAGTAAAATGGGTGTATGGTGAATATAACGTGAGTTTATATGTATATGTGATCTGTGTGATCTGTTTGTGGAAAAAGAAAGAAAAAAAAAGAGAGAGAGAGAAAGAGAGAGAGAGAGAGAAAAGAAAAAAAAAGAAAGAGAAAAAAGGAATAAAGAGAAAGAGAAAGAGAGATCGTGTGAGTTTTGAGAGAACCAATAACGCACGTGCGTGTCCCTACCTTATCTAAACCTTCAAAACAACTTAATGTCAATGTCGCCGGGTTTGCTCTTATGATAGGTATAGATATGGGTCATCAGGGAGTTACGCGAACAGTAGACTCGTTCGCAGATGACGCATCTGAACTCCTCCTGTCGCTCGGCGTGCTTGTCGGCGACGTGGCGTTTCAGGGATGCCTTGCTGCACAGCACCTTGCCGCACAGCTGGCAGGTGAACAGCTTCTTCGCCGACTGGGTGTTCAGAGAGTTGAAGGTCAGCCCCGGCGGCATAGAGGCGAGCACTGAAACACAACAATGCACCTCATGCAGCAGCAACCCCCACACTTATTACCCTACCACCCCCTGAGCAACCGAGCGCGTTCTTGTTCTTGTTGTTCTTGTTCTTGTCGTCGTCGTTGTTGTTGTTGTTGTTGTTATTATTATTATTGCTGTTGTCGTTGTTGTTGTTGTAGTTGTAGTCGTAGTAGTTGTTATTGTCGTTGTCGTAGATGTTATTATATTCTTTTTTTTTTTTATTTTTTTTCTCTTCCTTCCCTTTCCCTTTCTTTTTCTCTTTACTCATTCTAAAAGCGAGCAAGAACGAAAGACAAAAGAAGACCGATTAAGTACGACGTATACGAAAAGACGATTTCGAACGGCGAATATAAAAAAAAAAATAAATAAATAAATGAATGAAAAAAAAACAACGAACGACCTTCCGTCTCTCTTCGTCCTTCTTCAATCTATATGTATATATTATAACGTAAAAATATACGCGTAAATACTACGCACGCACTTGCACGCTCTACCTAACATATAGATTCATAACGTTATGTACACCATATATATACTCGTATATACGATTTCATTCGTACTATACGCGGGATTAAACTTTTCCTTTCGTAACTCGTTTTACTTCGTGATCGATAGTTCTTCCGATTCGCGACGCGATCAGTGTCTTCGAGGATGCCCAGGGGAAAAAGGAATAGTGGTTGATGGAAAATAGAAAGAGAGAGAGAGAGAGAGTGTGTGTGTTAGATAGATAGATAGATAGATAGATAAATAGATAGATAGATAGATAGAGAGATAGAGAGAGAGAGAGAGAGAGAGAGAGAGAGAGAGAGAGAGAATTGCGGCTCGTTGGAATAGGCAAGACAGTTTCGAGGCAGTTAGTAGATAAAGATCGCTATTGATCAAACTATAACTCTTCTACGACGACAGATCTCTTTCGTTCACCGATATCAACCAACCAAGGAACCTTGGGAATACGAGCTCGCTGTCTCTCTTAAAATGAAAGAAAGTAAGAAACGATTATAGCTAAAAGATTATTTTCAAAGGGAGACTCTCTCTCTCTCTCTCTCTCTTTCTCTCTCTCTCTTTCTCTCTCTCTCTGTGTGGATCGTTTGTGTTACTAAAGTCGTTCCATCTTGAAAAGGAACGCGATTTAACCGAGGAAAATTTCCTGTCCTCCATTCAATTCCTCCTCTCTCTTTTTTCTTCTTTTTATTTTTCTTTTTCTTTTCCTTCCTTTTTTTCTTCACCCTTTCCCTTGCGATTATCGTAACGAGGCCCGAGACTCGAAAATGGCAGAGAGAGAGCCAGAGAGAGAGAGAGAGAGAGGGGGGGGGAGAGTTTGAGTGAAGAGGAAGTAGAAAAGGAAAAAGACGTAATAGAAGAAGTAGAAGAAGAAGAAGATGAAGAGGAGAACGAAGAAGGAGGAGGAGGTGGAGGTTGAGAAGGAGATGGAGAAGGATCGCTTGAAAGGGTCTTTTTCGTGCGCTTACTTCGTCTTGCTAACAAAAAGGACCGAAAGCTGGTTTTGCGGTTGGTGGGCGAGCGCAGCCGCCTCTCTCTTTCTAAACATCGTTTGAAAACACCTATCCTACGAATAGGAGGGATGATTGGTGTGTCGAGCAAGGGAGGTTGGGTGGATGGGTGGACGTACGGTGGTAGTGGTGGTGGTGTTGAAGGTTTAAGGGGTTGTTGCCAGAACGTGGAAAAGCGAAGTAAGTAAAATTTCAATGGCCGATTTCTTGGGTGATCTCGCGCGACGTGAAAAGCGTCCGAATGAATGGGGTTGTTGTTCGCTTGTAAGATACGACGCGAACTTATATGTATACAATTCGACGCGAGATGAGGTACGTAGAGAAATAGAAAGAAAAATAAAGAGACAGAGAGAGAGAGAGAGAGAGAGAGAGAGAGAGAGAGAGAGAGAGAGAGAGAGAGAGAGAGAGAGGAGATAGTAAAAGAAGGGTAAAAGATACGACGTATAAAAAAAGAAGAAGATAAAAGAGAATAAAAAAGAGAGAAGGGGTATATGTTCTCGAGAAGTAAAAAACATTCTAGTCTTTAAGTTCTTTTTTTTTTTTTCGTCGTTGTCGTCGTCGTCGTCGTCGTTGTCGTCGAGTTAAACGTCAATATTGTAAGAAGGCATACGTACGTACGGTTCATTTTGTATAACCAAAGTCCTCGCGTATACGCGTTCTCGTTAATTAAAAAAGATGAGAGAGAGAGAGAGAGAGAGAGAGAGAGAGAGAGAGAGAGAGAGAGAGAGAGAGAGAGAGAGAGATAATACAGCAACCGCCCTCCTGCCTATTGGTATTTCGCACTGGCGACCCTTCCCGTTTATAGGGACATAATATGTACTCCAAGCGTTCTCTCCCTCTTCGAACGGCACACTCTTCGAGCGTTATCCTATCGTCGAAGAGATGAAGAGGGAGATAGAGAGGACAAGAGAAGGAGGGATGAAGAGAGGAAAAGGAAGGAAGGAAGGAAGGACGGAAGGAAAAATGGATGGATGGACGGATGGATGGATGGATGGATGGAAAGAAGAAAGGAGATACAACACGCTTCTGGTGGAAAGCGATGCGAAAGCGAAGAGAGATCGTCCCCCTAACCATTCACGGCTCGCCTTTGGAAAATAGCTCTTTATCCAATTTCTCGAGATGTATCTCATTAAGCTTCGGGCTAAAGAAACTGCAACAACATCAGCAGTAGCGGCAGCGCCAGCGGCAGCAGCAACAACAGTAGCAGCAGTAGCATCAGTAGCAGCAACAGCAGCGGTAGGAGTGGCAGTGGCAGTAACGACGACAACGATGGCAGCACCAGTACCAGGGGTGGCACGGTTGGACGGCTGGATGGATAACGGGGATGGATATGATGGTCTCTAACTGAACGACGAACTCCTCTCTCTCCCTCTCTCTCTATCTCCCTCTCTTTCTCTCTCTCTCTCTCTCAATCTACGTTACCACGTACGTACGACGCGTATTATGCACATACATAGATCGGTGGAAAGTGGAGGGCGGTTTTCTCCTCTATATACACATACAATTTTTTCTTTCTTTCTTGATTATATAAGTACGTCGAAATCTCTCTCGGTGTCCTATCTATACATATGTACATATATATGCACATAAATATGAATATGTGCGATATATACGTACATGATGGAAAGAAAAAGGAAATATAATGAGAAGAATGCGAAAAGAGAAAGAAAAAGAGAGAGAGAGAGAGAGAGAGAGAGAACGAGCGAGGTCGGGACAATTCACAGGTAGGAATGAGAAAAAAACAGATATGTATATGTATGCATATATATATATATATATATATATGTATGTATGTATGTATGTATGTATGTATGTATGTATGTATGTATAGAGAAAGAGAGAGAGAGAAAGATAGATAAATAGATAGATAGATAGATAGATAGATAGATAGATAGATAGAGAGAGAGGGAGAGAGAGAGAGAAATAGATACGGAAGTCATTGGAAGAAAAGAAAGTGAGACACAGCGTTGTACTCTACGCCCACGTTGATGTCTCGTTAAGGAAAAGGACGTAGAACACTCTCCAGTTATACTATATGTATACGTACGTGAGGCCTAACAAAAGAGAAACGACGAGAAGGAGGAAACACTGAGCATTCTGGGAGACACTTAAAGCATGCAATTCGAAGTAAACGTAATATTGTATGTATATAATAATAATAATAATTATTATTATTATTATCATTATATATATATATATACACAAACATGTATAATGTTGTTGCATACATTTGTACTGTAATTATATACATTATATATACATGTATGTGTATATTATGTGTGTGTGCATATATATATATATATATATATACATATACATATACATATATATGCAAGTATGTATGCAAATGAGTTCGGCGAACGGCACGACGAAATTTAAACAGTTTTCTCTCCTTTTACACGTGCTCTCCCCTTCGCCCCGCCCTCCCCCCCCCGTCGACGCATCAATCCACCAACCCGTCCACCCTCCACCCCCGGACCTTATCTCTACCGACGCAACCCACACTCACTTTACTCGGCTCGTCTTCTTCGGCTTACTACGAGCGATGTATCGTCATTTCCTCAAGATTTTCTACGCGCGACTCCGCGACAAAACGCATAAGATGTTGCATATAGACACCACGGTGCTTTGCAATTACACGCGACGACCGGTCGTCGTTCGTCTTTTAAAATGCCACAAATGAAAAGTTTCCCCTCGCGTCTTTTAAGCCCACGCGAGAAACGAAAACACGAGAATCACGTACAAGTTTTTCTCTTCCTGTTTCTCGTTGTTGCTTTTGCTGTTTGTTTTCTTTCTTTCTTTTTTTTTTTTTGTTCCTTCTTCATCCGTTTCCTTCATTAATCGGCGCGCGAAGGCGAAACGAGAGAAACGTCGTTCGTAAAAAACCACGAGCTTCGATC
>OU964967.1:3696840-3716840 GCA_918808275.2 Dolichovespula sylvestris
AACAATGAAAATGAGAAACTATTTCTGCTTAGCTTGTGCTCGCTAGAGAGCGTGTGGCTACATAAAGTCGCGTTTGCGTATGTAGTATGTAGTATATATGCCCGTACACGTTTCACCACAAATATAACGGATTAGTGCCCTGTGCGCTAGAAGCCTATCGATGGAAACGAGAAGCGAACGAAAAGAAGTATCAAATATGCGGTCGATCGCGTTAAGATAAGAAACGTTTAGTACGCGCGTGTGTGTGTGTGTGTGTACGTGTGTGTTTATGTGTTGTGTACGATCGACCGCAAAATTTCTTCGATAATCGTAAACGTTTCGTCGTGATACTTAACGAAATGCGAATGAAAACGAACGTGACATTCTAAACTCCAATTATATCTCACCGTTTATGTTAGCGAACGCGAACTCTGTCTCATCACATACGTAATATCTCCGATCGGAGTCCTTTTCTTTCTATCTCTCTCTCTCTCTCTCTCTCTCTCTCTCTCTCTCTCTCTCTCTCTCTCTCTCTCTCTCTCTCTCTCTCTCTCTCTCTCTCTCTTTGTTGTTGTTGTTGTTGTTGCTATCTTTCTTTCATTTTTATTTATTTATTTATTTATTGATTTATTCATTCATCCATTTGTTTATTTCTATTTTCCGGTTCGTTCGAACAACTCCTACGGTACCCCCGTGCCAAGATCGCCCTAACACATTGTTATGCACGATCTCATTAATCTCTTTAACTTAACGATTAGATACTTTTTTAATTAACAGTTTGGTAACATCGGTTTAAAAGAGAACAAAAATATATTTAAAAAAAAAAAAGAAAAAAAAAGAAAGAAAAATAAAATAAAATAAAATAAAAAGGGATTACAAATCAGTCCAATAACACACGTCGACTAATTAATTAAGCGAAGAAGACAATTCTCTCGAGAAATTCAGTCTAGACCGTGACGCGTGTCGCGGTTGACAAACGTAAAAGCGAGGAGGAGAGGCCAGGTACGTTTAGAAATGTAGCAAAGGATGGGGGAGAAAAGGTAGTGACAAAGAAAGAAAACGTGAAAGACGAAAATAGTAAAAAGCGAGAGAGAAAAAATGAAAAAGGGAGAGTGGTGGAGGAGGGAGGGGAAACAAACGGTAGGTAAAAAGAAAATAAAAGAGGAAGAAAATAAAAAAAAAAGAAGAAGAAAAAATAAATAGACGCGAAAAGGTTGGGGTGGGGAGGGGGTGAGCGATGATAGGCATTTGTCGAGAGGAGAACTCGAAAAGATTCATTTTTAAGAGAAAGGCTACTAAAAAGCGTTGCCAACCCGCGACAGCGTCGATTTAACGAATTCAGTCTTTGTGATTCGAAAAGGGGCTTCGAACAAGTCCTTTTGCACTGGCCAATTGCAGTCGGAAGCACCTTTTGCCACGCGTCACCGCTTCGCGAGACGCAGAGGGCAAACGGAGAGGAGGAAGGAAAAAGGATACATACATACATACATACATACATACATACATACATACATACATACATACATACATACATATATATATATATATATATATATATATATATGTATGTATGTATATAAAAGACAAAAAAAAGCGACAATAAAAATATATTATAAAAGCAAACATCGCGGCCCTTCTCGTTCGAATCCAAGGAACAAATTGCAATTCGAATGTTGAGTCGTTGTTGTGCATGTTTTCCTCCCCTCCCCTCCTCTCCTCCTCCTCTTCCTCCTATTCCCCGCTGCCCGCGCATACTCGCACGACTTAACGCGAAGCAAACGTTTAAACGAACGACGAACAAAAGAAAAAAAAAAAGTTATTAAATCAAATAAAGCTCTACTAATATACGTATAATTCGTATTAATTAAATATTCATTCAATTTATATTAATTTCATTAATAATTTATTATTCTCATAATATATAGCGCGCCGCCGATACGCGGGTCGTTCGACGCGAAATATATTTTCGCATTATATTTGGCCATTTTTACAGTAGTCACAAATTAATTTCTTTGAATAAGCTACTAGTTTAAATATTATCAATATCAGTTCTTTCTTGCTCTGACTACTATAAAATTGTTTACTGCATATTTCATATTTTTATTTATTTACTTTTTTTCTCCCCATCCCCCCCCCACTCTTTCATTTTTCCTCACGTTTACTCTCATAAATTTAAAGCTTCGTTCTTCATCATTATTTTTTTTTTCATTATTCCGAACATTTCTCCTTCATAATATATATACATACATATATGTGTGTGTGTATATATATATATATATATATATATATATATATATATATATATATACACACACATATATTTATTTATCCTTCGATTCGTTTTGTATATAAAATTGCACCGGTCGCTCTTACGTACCATCGAGTACACAAATCCATGTAAAGCGATAATTCGCGTTAGAATAAAACAGTCTGTATCTAATAAGATTTTCCGAGTGAAAATTTTCTGCTCAGCCGTTCGCGGAGGAATGAAAAAAAAAATTAAAAATAAAAAAGAATAATAATAATAATAATAATAATAATAATAATAATAATAATAATAATAATAATAATAATAATAATAATAGTACTAATAATTATAATAATAATAATAATAATAATAATAATAATAATAATAATAATAATAATAATAATAATAATAATAATAATAATAATAATACGAGATAAAAAACGAGACGAGCGAAATAAATCGCGAACGAAAAAAAAAAAGTACAAAAAAAAATAAAAAAGCGTACGTCGAAAGCACGTAACGTGCGACACCGGGCGTTCGATAGAATGTAAGCTATTTGTTTAAACTATATCATAGCCTATCTATAAATTGTGTTCCTGTGAATCCGTATATGTCTGTTACATTGTTCATTCATGCACGGCAGCAGAGTAATGCTTGTGTAAGTACGACTTTTGTTCTATGTCTATTATGTCTCTCTCTCTCTCTCTCTCTCTCTCTCTCTCTCTCTCTCTCTCTCTCTCTCTCTCTCTCTTTCTCTCTCATATACACACGCACACTCAATCCCTCTTTTTTAACAGCCCCGAACTAGCATTCGATCTTGCACGGATATTCCACGTATGATCGGCATTTTAAAAAATATCGCATGCTAATACGCAGTAGATCATTGTTCGTCTTTCTAAAAAAAAAAAAAAAAAAAAAAAAAAAAACAACCATTTCCCGAAACCGCCAAATTGATATACGGTTAATCGAATACACGGTTGGATATCTAGTCTGCCTATAACGTTTACCGTTCGGGGACATTCAAAACCTTCGTGACATCGTATCGACTCGAATAACCGAAAGAACGAGGCACGATCGAACAAGCATCGTTTAAATCTCGGGATTTGGCAGTAAGATAGGGTTATAGAGAGATCGACGAATCAGAGATCGACAAATGAGAAGACAGAGATGAAATTGGATAAAGGAAGGTGAATGAGAAGAAAGGAGGAAAGATGATACGACGATTCGATGATTTTGTAACATCAGGAAGGTTTTGCAATCTGGCTTATCAAAGTTCTACTAAAATATAGGTATGTATATGCTATGTGTAGTCGGCTATATGTAATATACGGCTATTACTATTTTTTTAGTATACAAGTAAACCTGTTCGGTATGTTGTGGTGGATGGTGTCCCTCGTAATCTCTCTCTCTCTCTCTCTCTCTCTCTCTCTCTCTCTCTCTCTCTCTCACACACACTCTTGATCTCCTTTACATTGTCTCACCGATAATCTTATCGTTTCCATTTTGCCTTACATTTCGAAAGAATCAACGAGGGGTTGATACGCTGGAAACATGGGGTTGGAGTGATGTTCATTGTGATGCTGACGATATGACGGAAAGAATCGGAATAAAAGAGAAGACAAGGAAAAAAAAAACCAAAGTAAACAAAACAAAACAAATAAAAGGACGCAAAGGAAAAAAGAAGAACATTTAGAAAAGAAGTATCTCTTATATATATATATGCTGCGTACCGTCTGTCTGTAAAGTACTGCTGGTTAGACTGGAAAGAGGAATAAGACGAAACGATCGAGGAATTGGATGATACATAGCAGAGAAATGCCGAAGGCCACGAAGGCAAAACACGCTCTTCTTTGAGTATTGTAAATCAGACTTTCTTAGAACGGTGTCATACGTAAAACGTCGTTTGTCCAGAAACGATAAACTCGTAAAGTCACGACATCAAACAGAACAAGAAGCACATTATTTCTATTAATTAATTAATTAATTAATTATCTTACTAATTAATTATTAATTAATTAAATAATTAATAATTATAATAATAATAATAATAATAATAATAATAATAATAATAATAATAATATTTGCAATCCCAACAACAGCGATCAATAAGAGCGTAATAAAATACGATGATGACAATGATTGATAATAATGATGATAATGATAGTAATAATCATAATAATAATATTTAAGGTACTTTATGTAAAGCCCGGTATAATTAATAAAAAAAATGAACGCGAGTCTATGCAAGGTACCCCGTTAAAGCATCTTAATGCGGAATGAATATATTAAGATAAAATATATTATATAATTGCAATTCTCTCTCTCTCTCTCTCTCTCTCTCTCTCTCTTCTTTCTCTCTGTTTATTTCACTCACTCCCTCATTTTCTTTCTCTAATTCACTCTCTCTCTCTCTCTCTCTCTCGCTCTTTCTCTCTCGCTCTTTCTCTCTCACGCTCTTTCTCTTTCTCTCTCTCTCCTTCATGACGCATCGTCGCGAAGCGACCGCGAGAATCTCATAAAACGATTATTTTTTAATAAGACTAATCTATTCACGAATACCCTGACTCTTCGCTTTTTTGGCTCGCGCGCGTTTACTTTTTATTCGTTTCAAACTTTCTATCATTATATAAACGCGTCGCCGCGAGAAGAATCGCTGTAGCTCCGCGACGTTAAAAAAAAAAAAAAAAAAGAAAAAGAAAAAGAACTCTTTCATCCACACTTTCTTTCTTTTTTTTTTCTCTTTAAACCTATTTTATCCATAATTATTCTTTCCCTACGTTAGCATCGAAACTAATAATAGTCTTGAGTCTCCTGTTTTCATTCAGTGTTCTTTTACAGTCTTCTTCATCAACGTTTAAACGTTTTTCGTTTGTTTGTTTATTTTTTTTTGTTTACTTGCGTGTTTTCTTTTTTAATTTTTCTTCCCCCCCACCCCACCCCTAAACTTAGCTGGACGATATGGCATCTTTGACGCCTTGGAAGTTTTCTTGTTTCTTTAATTTTAATTTTAATTTTAATTTTTTTTTTTCTTTTTCTTCTTCTTCCTCCTTACCCTACCCTTTTACCTCTTCTTCCTTTCCTTCATTTATTTATTTATTTATTTTTTTTTTTCGTTTCGTTTTCTTTCGTTTTGTTCTCTGTTCCGCCGTTTAATACACGATATTATTATCCTAAACTAACGTAATCGACGACCGAGCGATCGGTTTTGCGATTAACCCTCTATAAATTTATACAACTTTAAAGTTCACACGCGCTTATATTTATAACATATGTATTATTTCGTTACGTCGTCCAAAAAAAAAATAAAAAAAAAAAAAAAAAACAATCAATCATCACTTCATACGCGTCCGAAGTTATCAATATTTTTCTTTCTTCTTCTTCCTCTTCCTCTCTCTCTCTCTCTCTCTCTCTCTCTCTCTCTCTCTCTCTCTCTCTCTCTCTCTCCTCTTGCTCCTCTCCTTCCTTTCCTTATCTTTCAACGTAAATAATATACTTACAAATCGTTCACACTTTATACAACAATAAAAGATTCGAATTATAGAGGGTTAAAAATTTACGCTCGCGGCAATTCGAAAGGCAAAATGTTTCTCGATCGCACGCGTCAGCCTCGCTAACAAGAAAAAACAGATAACACACAAAAGAGCAAAATATAATATATCGACGTCCTTGATCCAATAATAATAATAATAATAATAATAATAATAATAATAATAATAATAATAATAATAATAATAATAATAATAATAATAATAATAATAATAATAATAATAATAATAATAATAATAATAATAATAATAATAATAATAATAATAATAATAATAATAATAATAATAATGATGATGATGATAATAAAAAAAAGTATTACTTCAATATTGTCGAAAAATGGCAGCGATTCGCCTCGTTAATACGGTGGAAGTTACCCGAGAGGACAACACTTCGGCCGACTACACGCAAATGTTTTCTAATAAAACGCACGGCCCCGTAAAATCGTAAAGGGCGAAATTCGAATCTGACGAACGCGTACCCAATGAGAAACGAACTTAAAAATAGAAGAAAAGAAGAAAAGTTACCGTCGCTCGCTTTCTTCCCTTTATTTTAATTGACTAAAATCTTTATATTGCAATTTCTAATATTCTTACGATTGCACCGCGAATTGTAAACTGCCTTTGCCATCGGAGTAACTTCATTTTTTTTTTTTAATTCACCGTATTCGCTCTCTCTCTCTCTCTCTCTCTCTCTCTCTCTCTCTCTCTCTCTCTCTCTCACTCTCACTCTCTTTCACTCTCTCACTCATCTCTCTCTCTCTCTCTCTCTCTCTCCGTTTCACATTAATTCCTCCGCACTTCGTAATCCGAATCGATTCTCGCTGAGAAAAGAAAAAAAGGAAAGAGAAATAAAAAATACATGCACTTCGCGATTGCATTTTGTATCGCCTATATACGGGCAAGCCGAACACGAACGAAAGGATACCTTTTTTTTTTTTTTTTTTTTTCGAAATTTTCGACCTTTCGCTTTTCCTCTACACCTCCCCGGCCTCCCCCACCTCCAATCCAAAATTGAATGATTAAAATAAAGCGAATAAAGTGTAAAAATGAAAAAATACATATGTATAAAATAAAAGAAATAAAAAGAAAAAGATATAAAAAAGGAAGATAAAGAAGAAGAAGAAGAAGAAGAAGAAGAAGAAGAAACAACAACGAATTAATAATTATTAAGCCACTCATGGGCGCAGTCTCAATCGTTTCTTTTAATAGCTCACTAATTGCACGTTATCGTAAAATAGAACTCGCGAGAGTATAGAACCATTCGAAACGTTCGAAATGGAAATATTTTCTTTATTTTTTTTTTATTTTTTCGTTCTTTTCCCCGAAATAGAATTAAACGCTCGTTAAATACAATTAGGAATGTAATTATGAGAACGGTGGTTAGTTAGCGCAACGCGCGCGCCTAAGTCGTCCGGCTCGTTGCAAATCGAAGACGAAATTCGCGAGAGGTGTTTCTATTTATTTTCTTTTTTTTTTCTTTTCTTTTCTTTCGCGGAAGCGTCCAACGTTTAATTCCTCTCTTTTGATCTCTTCCTATTTTTTTTTCTCTTTTCTCTCTCTATCCTTTTTTCTTTCCCCTCTTTTCTTTCTTTCCTTCTTTTTTCTCCTCTTTTCTCTTTTCGTTTCGCCCCTCCCCTCGCTACTCTCCTTTTTTTTCCGCATCGTTCCTTTTTCTTCTTTTCTCTCTCTCTCTCTCTCTCTCTCTCTCTCTCTCTCTCTCTCTCTCTCTCTCTCTCTCTCTCTTCTTCCCTTGTTGATTTTTGCGAGAAATATGAAAGAGAAAATACGTAGTGGATCCATGCGAAAACCTCTCAACGAATAGCGATTTAAAAGAGAGAAAAGATTAAATGAAAAAAAAAGATAGGGAATTAGAAAAAGGTGCATAAGAAATTGCAATAGTCGGCGCGATACAGACGTTGTATTCTCACGTTTCACACTCACACGCACACGCGCGCGCGCGCGCGCGCACACACACACACACACAGACAGACACACGTATATAAAAAGAAAGTGCGACTTCCGACGTATTCAACGATAGAGAGATATACGCGTAACATCGCGTAAATCACAAATAAAACTAACTTCGTTTGCGACTCTGGTCAATAAATCACATATCGAGCGTAAACAACGATCAATTGACTACTGGAGTCGTCCAGCGGAATTTCAATCGTAGTGTTAAATTCAATCGAAACATACACTCTATAGGCCCTATCAACGCTCTCCGGCAAGTCAATTCGTCAAAATTATTTTGCGGGGAAACGTTATGCAATTACGGTAATATATACATATATAGATATATATATATATATACACATGCTGCGTAACCCATACACGTTCCCACGATCCTCACACGATTATCCAATCGGATACGTTCTATTCAATTTTCTTTAAATGTCGTTCAAAAAAAAAAATAAAGGAGAAGAAAAAGAAAAGGAAGAAGAAGAAGAAAAAAAAAGAATTTCGGGGAAGAAAAAAAAAACAATTATAGAGAACGACGTATTAAGTAGCGTCTTATAAAGTTCTCTCGCCCCCTCGCGCTCGCATTCGCGCTTGCCCGTTTATCGCGATCTAAATCGTCCCTCGAGGAACGAATCGACCTTAAAAAATGTACAGAATTTAACGAAGTCGATTGATTGGCGCGGAACGAATTCTCTCGAACAATGGAAAACGGCAGGTAGACCTTTTAGAACGGACGGAATTCGTCCAGAAAATCGATCTCTTTCTCTCTTTCTCTCTCACTCTCTTTCTCGCGCACACTACACACACACACACACACACAGAGTACGGCATGCATGCATACTAACATATACACTCTCACTCTCTCTCTCTCTCTCTCTCTCTCTCTCTCTCTCTCTCTCTCTCTCTCTCTCTCTCTCTCTCTCTCTCGCTCGCTCGTTTTTACATACGCGCAGTCTATTGTTCGTCGATTTCAGGCGAAACGAGCCTAAGGTCCACCGATTTTCCTGGCTCTCTCGCCGAGACTTTCCAGTCAACCTCACTTCCGGTACCCCATAATCCGCAGTGGAAAAAGTCGAAATTCCTCGGCGCTTAAACGCCGCCTTCTCACCACCGATCGATCTCGAATCGACCGGCTCTTTGCCCTCGATATCGATCGGCTTAAAGGAAGCTTGCTTAGAGTCTATCAAAAAAAAAAAAAAAAAGAAGAAGAAGAAAATCGCTGCGCCAAACCGCAACGTAATTTTTCTCGACGCGTTCATTCGCGATACTTGTGTTTTCTTTTCTGTTGCGTATTATTATTATTATTTTTTTTTTTCTTTCTTCTGTTCGTTTTTCATTTTATTCTTGTTTCTCGCGGCGTCCTACACACGTCCTTTGGAAGCACTGATTCCGAGTATCCTCCTTCTTCCTCCTTCTTTCTCCTTCATGGATACACGCACCTCCGAGGGATAGAGTAGCGGGGAAGAGATCGAAAGGGAAAGAGAAAGAGGAGGAACGCGTAAAACACAGACGACGCTCGAGATCGAATCTCGTATTAGAACGATCTTTCTTTTTTTCTTTTTTGTTATTTTTTTTTTCGCGCGCGAAAGAGATCGCTTCTACATCTATATCACGTACGTTGAACGATTTAATCGAATTTAAATCGATTGTTTCGAGATTCTCTCTCTCTCTCTCTCTCTCTCTCTCTCTCTCTCTCTCGCTCTTCCATTCATTCTCTCCATTTTCTTTTTTTTTGTTTCTTTCTCTATTTTCCTCATCGTCATCGTCATCGTTATCGTTATCTTAGTCGTCGTCATAGTCGTCACAGTCGTCACAGTCGTCATCGTCGTCGTCGTCGTCGTCATCGTCATCGTCATCGTCATCGTCGTCACCGTAACGACGGAGCAACGATCGACTATCGATCACGCCATCTCTATTTTTGCCTACGATGATAAATGCTCTTGTGATTGTTCAGACTGTTGAGCGTCCTGAAAACCTTGTGGCAGAGCGCACAAACCGCACTGTTCAACGGTTGAAAGTGTTGCTGTTCTTTGTGCCGCTTCAACGTGAGCTTCGTTGAGAGCGTCTTGCCGCAAACGTCGCACGTATAACACACCCCCGGCGGTAGTAGACTACTGTGAAGGGGATGAGACAAACGCATCGCGAGTATCGCCGATGGCGGACCTATATATATATATACATATATATAAATATATATATATATATATATATATATACATATATGTACGCGCGAGTTATTTATCGTCAGAGGTGTGTATTGTGTATCGATCGCGTTTTATTGTATTGTATTTTATTTTATTTTATTTTTGGTTGTTTTCGATTTTCAACAATTTCACACCATGAGAGTTCGATCGTCGAGAGAAGGAAAAATAAATCGAGAAATATAATTCAGAGCGACAAGGAAAGAAAGAAAGAAAGAAAGAAAGAAAAAAAAGATAAAGGAACGAAAGAGTGAGGAAAGAGAAAGAGAGAGAGAGAGAGAGAGAGAGAGAGAGAGAGAGAGAGAGAGAGAGAGAGAGAGAGATAAAACGTAATAATAAGAAGAGAAATGTAAGAGGAAAGAAAAATAAGAAATAGACCAGATATACCGTTTATAAAGAGAATAAACAAGAGAGAAAGAGAATGAGAAAATAATAACGAAAGCAAAAGATTAAGAGAGAAAAAGAGAGAAAGAGAGAAAAAGTCAAAGATAAAAGTCAAAGAGAAGAAATAGAAGAAGAAGAAGAAGAAGAAGTAGCAGTAGTAGTAGAAGTAATGGTAATAATAGTAATAGTAATAGTAGTAGTAGTAAAAGTAGTAGTAGTAGTAGTAGTAGCAGTAGTAGTAGTAGTAGTAGTAGTAGTAGTAGTAGTAGTAGTAGTAGTAGTAGTAGTAGTAGTAGTAGAAGAAGACATCGACACCCAAGTAAAAAGAAAAGATATTTCCGTTACGAACCAATATTTGTGGCGTAGGAGGAGACACACGGAGAGCCACGTGCGTGGATGGACCCCCAGCGCAAATCCGTGTTCGTGAAGGTAGCGGGTAGGACACAGAACAATGACGAACCAGAGCCAAACGTATAGCCGAGCGAGCGGGACCGGGAACAAACAAGAACAAAGATACGACTGCCATTAATATCGCTGGACAAGATTAGTGTACGCTGCTTTTGCTCTTCTCTCTCTATCTCTTTTTGCTTTTTGTTTGGTTTTGTTTTGTTTTGTTTTATTTTTTTTTTTTATCCTTTCTTTCTCTGTTTTCTATGCGCAGAATCTGTTGTAGACGAGTGACTGTGTTGGTAAAGGCTTGGAGGAAATCGGACTTGGAAATTGTGAAGGAGGATTCCGTTCGAAGGAATAGGTTAGAAGGGTTAAGAGTGTTCCCTTTCCCTTTCTCTCTTTCTCTCTCTCTCTCTCACACACACACACAGACACTCACTCTCTCTCTCTCTGTACGTATGTGTACATGGTGCGTGTGAGTGTATGTGCATATATGCCTGTGTTTATAGGATTGGAAAAGAGGCTTGGGAGGGGTTTGTTGGAACGAGAAGAATCGAAGGGCCGATCGAGGGTCGATCTCGGAGCCTCGCGGCGGCAGCCCCAAACGAGCCGCTCCAATTCCTCTTTTTTTCTTTTTTTCTTTCTTTCTTTACTTCTTTATCCTTTTTTTTTCTTTTCATTCTTTCGTTGCTGTTTTTTTTTCTTTGTCTTTGTCTACTTTCATATTTTGTTTTTCTTTATCTCTATCTATCTATCTATATTTCTTACTTTCATTCCTTCATTCTTTATTTATTTATTTTTTTACTTATCTATGTCTCTTTCCAATTGTTTCGTCTCTTTTTTCTTTTCGTTTGTTTTGTTTTTTTTTTTAGTTTTTATTTTTTTGTTTTTTTTTTTTTAATTCGCGTACGTAGTTACATACCGTACGATCGCAGAGAGAAAGGTGGCTCGGGGCTCTGGTTTGTCATTGATCATTTCTGGTCTCTCTCGCCGCTTCGACGTGTAATTTTCTCTCCTTATCTTCTAACTAACCTCGGCCGAGGCCTAACGTTCGCGCTTGCAAATCCCGCGTGCCGCCGATGGCACGTGCTCATCGAGCTCCGTTCCGCGTTCTCTCCTATCAATTTAATCCTCTTCCTACGTACATGTATCTATATATGTATATATATATATATATATATATATATATATATATATATATATGTATGTATATATATGTATGTATATATGTATATGTATGTATATGTATATGTATATATGTGTATATATATATATATATACACACATACACACAGATATATAGAAATAAGCCAAAGCTTTTATTTTGTTTTTTTTTTCGTTTTCTATTCTCCCCTTTTCTTTCTCCTTTCCTTTCCACTTTCTGTTTCTATATATATTTTTTATTTGTTTCCTTTTATCGTATTATTATTATTATTATTATTATTATTATTATTATTATTATTATTATAATTATTATTATTATTATTATTTGTTATTTATTTGTTTATTTATATATAGATATATATATTTTTTTCGTATTATTCTTATTTCCGAAAATTTACATTTTCATGCAATTCGAAACACGATCGAGGTTGCGTTTACGAACGAAAGAGATCTTCTCGTACGTAATTATCGTACCCGTTTTTATGTTCCCCTCCCTTCCCTCTTTTCCCTCCCCCACCCGTCCCCTCCGCTCCTTCGCATGAAACGCAACCTCGACTGAAACTTGAATTTATCCAAAAGACACAGAACAAATGCGTTAGCCAAATGTCGGAATAAATAACAATCGATCGATAGAAATTAATTATAACGCCAAACGGAGATCCAACGGAAGGAGAGAAAAAAGAAGTATATATTTTAATTAATCTTTGGTATCTAAAATTCAGATTCTAGAATCTGATAACGACAACAAATCCGATCGAAATACTGACAGAGACAAATTTCTCGCGTGCATACTGGTGTCGGATAATGACAATAAAAAGAATATATAAAAAGAGAAGAAGAGGAAGAAGAAAGAGAAAGAGAGAGAGAAAACAGCAAAAAGAGAGAGAGAGAGAGAGAGGGAGAGAGAGAGAGAAGAAAAAAGGAAGTAACACGAAGAGAAAAAAGAGATCGAAGAAAATGGAGAGGAGGTGAAGAGGCGAGATTCGCGTACGCGAAAGAGGGATGCAACTCGTTCGTTTTCTCGGTCCTTTTCTCGCTTGCATGACGCTCATGCTCGGTCAAGGACGAGTGAGAGCGACGAAGAAGAGGGCCGTGGCAGCAGGCACAGTAACGGCAGTAGAAACGGCACTCTAGCAACGGCAGTAGCACAACGGCGATAGCAACGGCGATAAGAGAAAAGGAGAGAGAAGCGAGAAGAGAGAGAGAGAGAGAGAGAGAGAGAGAGAGGGAGAGAGAGAGAGAGAGTAAAAGAGTGAGTTCGTGAGAAGTAACGGTGAGCGTACCTACTCGAGCTCGCTGCACGTGTACTACCACCGTTACCCCCTCCCCATTCCCCATTCCACTCAACCCCAACACACCCAAACCCTTTCTTTATACGACGTCATTACACGTTGACGTGTTTCGCATGTACGTGCACGCGCATTTGACTCGTCGTTTTATCCTACTGAAGTGATCTATGAATGTATATACATATAGTATATGTTGTTTTTTTTAAACGTACGTGCGTACGACGTACGTAGGTATGTACATACGTATGTTTTGTGTGTGTGTGTGTGTGTGTGTGTGTGTGTGTGTGTGTGTGTGTGTGTGTGTGTGTGTGTGTGTGTGCGCGCGCATATTTACGTACTGATCTGGTATGTACACCAAGAGAAGCTATGAGAAAAAAAACCTGATTTTTCATTTGTCCTCATTCTCTTTTTACGTGGTCTTTCTTACGTTTCCCCTTTGTACATACCGCGATTAGTATCATTGCGTGTGTTATTATTTTATAGTTTATTGTATCTAGGTACTTATTGATTAGTAGTAACAGATAATTGACATTTTTTAATTATACTTATAGTTGAACTATAGAAATTGCAACAACGTTTGACGTCAATTGAAAAACCCTTAATATTAATTTACATTTTTACCCTCTTTTCCTTCACCCATAATTTTATATCACATTCCCTTTTCTAATATCTCTCTCTCTCTCTCTCTCTCGCTCTCTCCCTACCACCCTCCCTCCCCCTCTCTTTCCCTCCCTATCTATCTCTATCGGTCTATAAATAAGGAAAAATTCCAAGATAAAAAGGAAACGCGAACATATTAACACGCCTCCGCGTACACCTTTCTCCGCCCAGGAATAAAAAAAAGGAGGGGCAGCTGTCTTTCTCTCTCTCTCTCTCTTTCTCTATTTCTCTCTTTTTCTCTCGGCGTATCAAAAATCATGTTTATTCATAAATAATGATATCAATGGTGATGATAATAATCTTCTTAATAACAATAATAATAATATTAATACTAATAATAATAATAATAATAATAATAATAATAATAATAATAATAATAAAATAATAATAATAAAATAGCAATAGCTATAAAATAATAATAATAATAATAATAATAATAATAATAATAATAATAATAATAATAATAATAATAAAATAATAATAATAATAATTACTTCTGTAATTTTAAACATAATAATTAAAAACTGCAAATATTTAATAATAATTATAATTAAAAATAAAAATAATAATTAATCAATTAATAATAATAATAATAATAACAATAATAATAATAATAATAATAATAATAATAATAATAATAATAATAATAATAATAATAATAATAATAATAATATAATAACCATATAATAACACATCGAGAATGTTTCTGCGCGAATACAATTCAATACGCTTAACCCGGACCACCAAAGGAAAAAGACTAATAGAGATTATAACAAAAAAAAAAAAAAGTAAAAGAGAAACAAAAATTATAAAATTTTCCTATTTACATATTTCAAACGATTGAATGAATACGCGTTTACGTTCGACGTAATTTGTGAGTATCTACTAAAAAGAACGAGAGGTGAAAATTGAATGTTCACATTCACTTTGTTTTGCTATCGTTTTTTTTTCCCCTTGTCGTTATCACAATTTTTCGTTTTCCCGTCTGAATTAATCGAAATCCACCATCGACGAATGGTCACGATAAATGCATAGACAAACGAAATGAACGGGGGAGGAGGGAGAGTGTGTGCGCGGAAAAAAGGGGGAAAAAATAAAACAAGAAAACGAAGCATATAAAATCATTGTCAATAAATTAGCACTCTATTAATCTTAACAAGGTAAAAGGGATTTCTTTTTATCAAACGGGAAAACAACAACAACAATCGCTTTGAATTGAGACGAAGAATGTTTATGAGCATTAAAAAAAAAAAGAAAAAAAAAAAAAAAGAAATATTGGTATCGTCGCGGCATAAAATATTTAACGCAGATACGTATCCTCTACGTATGTAATAGCTATTAATCTCGTAAACGAAGACAAACTTACTACTTTTCATATCGATCAGGCTATTTCAAGATCATGTTAACGATCGAGATCTCGCAATTTGTACGATGTATCGCGCGTATGAAAGACGAGCGAGTATATATATCGATAAACGTCATATGTATCTATGCTCTGTATGTCCTTCTTCTATGTATGTACATATACGTATGTAGATGCGTATGTATGTATGTATGTATGTATGTATGTATGTATGTATGTATGTATGTATGTATGTATGTATGTATGTATGTATGTATGTATGTATGTATGTATGTATGTATGTATGTATGTATGTATGTATGTATGTATGTATGTATGTATGTATGTATGTATGTATGTATGTATGTATGTATGTATGTATGTATGTATGTATGTATGTATGTATGTATGTATGTATGTATGTATGTATGTATGTATGTATGTATGTATGTATGTATGTATGTATGTATGTATGTATGTATGTATGTATGTATGTATGTATGTATGTATGTATGTATGTATTTGTGTACGTATATATGTATATCCAAAGGAGATAAATAAAGCTCGGCGTACCGTAACGACGATTATTATCCATCGACAAAGAACGAATCCTTCCGTACACGCGATTGCGGTAGAAAAAAAAAGAGGAAGAAATGGATGGAGGGAAAAAAAAATAAGAACAAAATTACGGATACGCCTCATGAAATTCTAACGTCGCGATAAAACCACGCAAGGTATCACCTCGAATCTTCCAATTACGAAGAAACATGGTCCTAGCGGGAGGGGAGATATGAAGAAAAAAAAAAAAGAAAAGAAAAGAAAAAATAAAAAAATAATAAGGTGGAAAAGAGAAAACAAAAGAAAATGGAACGAAAGAAAAGAGATAAGGGCTTTCCAATATATCGTCCGAAGAGGGGGCAGGGGTGGGACGGGGCGGTATATAACGAAAAAGATTCGTAACGAATTAATAGTAATAAAACATTGCACGAGTACGCTTTTCGAGAGCGTCGATAGATGAAGAAATATATATGTATGTATCTATGTACGTCCAAACGAAAGAAATCACTCCTTCCTTATTTTCTTTTCTTTTCTTTTTTTTTTTTTTTAACAAGAGTTTATCGACAAAACTTTTCGAAAATCGTTGGATGCACTACAGTTATATATATATATATATATATATATATATATATATATATATATATATATATATATACGTATTAGGTACGTACGTTCGCTATATATCTTTATTATATATATATTCTTTTATTATTTGTATATATATATATATATGCGTGTGTGTATGTATGTATATAAATGTGTATATTTATTTATATTTATATATACATATATATATATTCCTTTGTACTGTGACTTGTCACGTGACTTATCAGAGAAGGACGATCGGGTAAACGCGTCCACGTTTCTCAATTTCGTCTACGCGATTTAAAAAAATAACAACTAATATCTATTCGCAGCCTTCGGGGGTATTTTTTGAAAATACGCCGAAGGTGGGGCGGGGGGGAGTAGAGCGTCGAATTTTCCGTTTCTTCTTTTTTTTTTTTTCTTTTCTTTTCTTTACTTTTTCTTTTTTTTTTCTTTTTCTTTTTCTCCTCCTCGCGATAGCATCTCGATATATCTAAGAAATATCATATAATATAACATATCCGTCTATGTACAAAATACGATTAGAGCCGTATTATCGCTCGAGATCGGTTACGATCTAATCGTTTTCCTGTGTGATACTAAAAATTAATCCAACTACCGTCTACTATCACATCGTTTTGCGCGCTCGACTATCATATCTCTCACCCGAATGTATATAGTAATACGACGCATACGTATACCCACAAACAGACTATCGCACAAGAAACATAAGGGGGGGGTGGGTGGTTGGGTGGGTGGGTGTTTGTTTTTTGAGCGGGGTGGTTAGCAATTAAGTACGGACAGGACTTCTAAGAAGTGTCTCCATCCCCCACCCCACCCCCCATTATGTTTCAGGAACTGCGAGATTTCTCGTTTCGATTTGTTTCAATAACATCGCAATATTTAAAATAGACTGTCTTTGTATCTCTCTCGTCTCGGTTTATCATTTATGTATCTATATCTCTCTCTCTCGTTCGCCCATTAGAGTCCTTGGAATCACTCTCGCGTTTTTACAAGGAAATTATATAGAGGACAAAAGGCAAAATCCTCGTGCTCGTTACGAGTGATTTTTTATTGCGTGATTTACTCTGCGTGATTACTGTTGTTGTTGTTGTTGCTGCTGCTGCTGTTGTTGTTGATGCTGTTGTTGTTGTTGTTGTTGTTGATGCTGTTGTTGTTGTTGCAATTGTTGAGGCTGTTGTTGGTGTCCAAAACGATCGTTGTGATCTCTCTGCTCCCTTTCCCTCTGTATTTGTTCCTCCTCCTTCCGTTGTTGCTCGTTCTTACTGTGCTGCCGATGGTAGATGCTCTTATGGTTCCTTAGGCTGTTCAGGCTGGAGTAAACCCTCTTGCAGATGTTACAGATTGGTTCCTTGCTGGGCCTCGTGTGAACGTTCTGTATGTGCCGCTTCAACCGCGTTAGGGAGGTCAGGTTTTTGTTGCAAGGCTCGCATCGAAACTCATCGGACGCGCCGCCGCTGCCGGCCCACAGACCTGGCGGCAGAACCAGACAGAGGGTTACTTTGGTTTTGTGCTCGGACGTCGGTAGCACGGTTTGGTTTTTTTTTATTTTTTTTTTTTTTAGTTTATTTTTTTTCGGGCTAGGGGAAGAAGAAGAAGAGAGACATTTTCTTTCTCGCCCCTCTCTCTCTCTCTCTCTCTCTCTCATCTCTTTCTCTCTCTATCTTTCTCTCTCACGGTATCACGTGATCCGTGCTCTCTCTCTCTCTCTCTCTCTCTCTCTCTCTCTCTCCCTCTCCGTTCCTCGCGATTTCGTCGTTTCACCATTACGCGCACCGTTTCTTACATGTGATTACTTTTGATTGATTCTAGTTTTTCGTGAATTCTTTTTTTTTTTCCTTCCCAAATGGAAATCCATGAACGTCAGAGTCTATGCTCGCCCACGCTGTACCTTCACCCAACTAAGCCGTGCCCAAATATAGTCCTTAGTTACACTCAAACCACGTAAAAACATTATGCCAGCAGGTGCTATCGCCGTAATTCGACACATGCTCACCCTCTCTCTCTCTCTCTCTCTCTCTCTCTCTCTCTCTCTCTCTCTCTCTCTCTCTCTCTCTCTCTCTCGTTTACAGCGCGTCGTCGTGCTTTTCCATCGGAAGTGCCTCAAAACCGTATTTCAATATCATTCCTATTCACTTTTCTCGATAACTTTATCTCGAGCATCATTATCGAAACTATTTTGCTTGAACACGTGGCCTTGATAAAGTAGACCATATTGTTAGAGCGTGACGTAAATGCGTTACGACGTTATGACGATTGGTAGTTGCAAATTGTTGTTCTCGTTTCTCCCTTTTCTCTCTCTCTCTCTCTCTCTCTCTCTCTCTCTCTCTCTCTCTCTCTATCTCTCTCTCGCTCGCTCGAGAGGAGAAAAAAAATAAACGAAAAAAAAAAAAAAGAAAAAGAAAAAATGAGGCACTTCCGCGTACGGAATTTGATGGACGACTCTCGTCTTCCGAGATCCGTGCTGCTTTTTTTTTTATTGCTGCTGCTGTTGTGCTTGTTGTTGCTTTGGTTTTTTTTTTTTTTTTGTTTAGCGCATTACAGTAGTACAGTAGTGGTAGAAAGGTACAAGCAATTCCAAGATTCCAGCGAACGATCGTGAGCGATGACGTTAGTAATTTTCCGAGCACCAGAGGATGTAATCCATGGAGATCGATGCGTATTATTTACAGCGAAATAGTAGCAGTGTAGTCTTATTGTGGGTATACGTGTGTGACTATTTACATACAGGTGTGATATAGATTATCGTCGATTTGAATGGTCTGATGTTGCGATGAAAAGAGAAACGTGGAATTCGCAGTGTATATGTGTTTATATATATATATATATATATATATATATATATATATATATATATATATACATATACACATATGTATGGATGTATATATGTATATATTAATGTCCTATATTTTATATGCATACATAGAATATGTACGATATTTTTTAGCGGCGATTGGATTCATCGAATAGTTTTTCCTTACTTTCCTTATTCTTTTCTTTTTTACTTTCCTTATCGATGGCAATAATACGCGTAAGGCGATAAGAATGATAATGTCTAAGACAAGCGACATCGCATAATCTACCCTCGCTAAATGATAAGACTTAAATCTCCCCCCGTCTCTAACCCCTCCTCCCACCCGCTCCACTCACACCCAACGTCGTTCGATTGGTTAATTAGTGAGACGTCCTTATATCCATTTTCAAATGCATTTTATTTCATCATTGATTAACGACGCTTACACCGTGGATAGGTACATTGCTTTGTTAACTTTAGTTAGTATACGATTTAAATAGAACAAATCAATTACCGTGATTCGATCCCCGTTATGATAACTAAACGTCAAACGTTTTTCAATCCGTTATATCTCGTTTCGAGGTATGCTTTTTTTTTTTTTTTATTCTGAACGCGAATTGCGTGAAAAAAAAAACATACGAACGAACCCGCAAATCCACAGGACACAAGGGCACAACCAGGGTCACCGAGAGCCATTCGAAGATTTCGAGCACAATTTGGAGAATCGGTTTGCGTTTCACCGATTCGCGGTATTTGGAAAACAACAAACTCGCGCCTGTTACGTATGTACGTATGTATGTATGTGTATGTACGTATGTATTTTATCTGTATATGCATAGACGGGACGAGGGAGGGGGGGGGGGGCACTTGTAAAACCA
>OU964967.1:3724340-3739340 GCA_918808275.2 Dolichovespula sylvestris
GAATAAAAAGAAAAATAAAAGAGAACGAAAAAGAAAAAGAATCTCGGGGCATCGCATCGATTCCCTTCATTTCTGACGACGTAATATCTTCTCTAATCAATCCTTCTCCCTCTTCCGTTCCAACACCCCCACCCACCAACACCCCAATGCCACCATCTTCATTTTTTCTTTTCTCTATACTTGATCTTCCTTCTATTCATACATTAATATTAATCGCATTTCGATAAATCTTCAACGTGCCTGTACAATATTGGAATAGAGGACGATATTAGGAGACGTATAAATGCAACGATTCGCGTGAATTAATAAGAAACAACGCGGTGATTGAGGGAGGAGAGATGAGGGAGAGAGAGAGAGAGAAAATAGAGAGCGAGAGAGAGAGAGAGAGAGAAAGAGAGAGAAATGTTCACCTACGTCATCGGCCGAATGCGATAGCAATTCGCTATATTCGCAAAGATCCCACGCAAGAAATATCGAGAGAGAGAGAGAGAGAGAGAGAGAGAGAGAGAGAGACCATCGACCCTGCTATCGCGTTAAACTTTTGAAACGTTGCCAAAACTTAGGGACTCCTTGCAACTTTGATTCTCGTTATTCGATCCTTAACGATAGACAACGAATTAAACGAACAAATAATGTAGTCATAAACAAAATAAAAATTCGCATATGAAAATACGATGATCGATAATTTTTCACCGAAAACGTTAGTTATTACGTATCGAAGGACTACGAGAACGACGAGAAGAAATCTACTACCACCACCATGTCTCTATAAAAAGTATCTCCGAAAAAGTTTTCATACTACATATTTCCGAAACGTCCAAGCAGATGCGCGTGTGTGTATGTGTGTAACCGTAACCGAAAATTCACTGTTATATTACTACTCGGGACGAATAAAAGACACGATATATAGAGTTCTTTTCTAAAACGCGCCGGCCGACGGCAGCATAAATCTATTTTAGTGCTCGCCTTTCGAGCGTGTATCTTGCACCGTCCAAGTCTATATATTCGCGTTCGCGTTAAAAAGTGCAACTCGACGACTCGGTGTTTCTTGGTAGGAGGCTGCTTTTCGTAGAACAAGGAGAGAAAAAAAATGAGAAAGAGAGAGAGAGAGAGAGAGAGAGAGAGAGAGAGAGAGAGAGAGAGAGAGAGAAAGAGAGAGAGGACGAAAGAGGAAGACGAATAGAGAAAAGGAGATAAAGTACGAACGGAGAGGGATAGAAAGAGAGAAAGAGAGAGGAGTGAAAAAGAGAGAGTAAAGGAAGGAAAAAGAAAATTATACGCTTAGAAAATGGGCTCGCGAAGAAAATATTGGTTTCGCGAGAAAAGTTTGCCTCGTAGGATGTCGTCGGACATTCGTTTGCTTGCTCGCTCGCTCGCTCGCTCGCTTGCTTGCTTGCTTGCTTGCTTGCTTGCTTGCTTGCTTGCTTGCTTGCTTGCTTGCTTGCTTGCTTGCTTGTGGGACGAGCGTCGTATAATTTAATGTGTCTAATGATTCGCAGTGCGCGGTAGGAACGTGAGTGGCGCACCAAGGTCGTCGTATTTTTAGTTGGCCACGTTCGTCGGAGATAGAGGGACCTTGAATTTCGCGGATAACATCTGTGGTTTTATCAACGGTCCCCTCGCCACCCCCTCCCCCCACCACCACCACACCTCATCTTCTCTCTCTCTCTCTCTCTTTCTCTTTCTCTTTCTCTCTCTGTTCTGCCTTTCCCCTCCAACCCTGCCCTCTCTTCCTCCTCCTCCCTCCTTCTTTCTCCTCTATCTGCCCTCGCACCCACCACGATAACTTTTTCAGTACTAACCTAGTATAAGCCAGCCGTTCAAATATTAATCGACGAAACAGGGCCGCACCTGAATTTGCTCAACGTCGAGACGTGCGTTTAGCTAGCAGACGCGCGGCTAGCAGACTTTGAAAGAAGCATTTCTTTTTTTCCTTCCCCCTTTTTTATTTTCCTCTTCCTTTTTTCTTCGTCTTTAGCAATTCCTTTCTACCTATTCATTTCTGTTTTTATCTTTGTATTTGTGTATAACATACATACATATATATATATATATATATATATATATATATATATATATATATATATATATAATATTCCCTCCCTCATCCTTGTTTTTTTTCACTCTTTAGCATTTTCTATGGTCAAACAGTTACTTCGCTCAAAAAACGCGATAATCGCGAATTGCCTGGGACACCCCTTTTTTGAATTTGTCTCCTTTCCCCGGAACACATACTCGCGAAAAGTTTCTCTCACGGAGAAGGAGGGTAAAAAGTCGAGAAGAGGAGGGAAACGCATAGATCGCACGGATCGTAGAATCGTAAAACTTTCGAGTTGTCACGCGATCGTGTCCTCTCTCTCTCTTCCTTCCTTCCTTCCTTCTCTACTTTTTCTCTCCCTTGCTCTCATTCGATTTGGTCAACGAAAGAGATCAACGCGACAACCGAAGGTATTCCTCCCCTCCCCCCCCCCCTTTCGAATGATATCGTTCGTTGGCTCTCTCCGAGCGGTGTTCCGAAAAAAAAGGTCAGAAAAAAAATCGATGGGTGGTCGGAAGGGACCACGTGCCTTTTAAAGAAAACGAAAGGGAAAAGTAAGAAGCAAAAAAAAAAAAAAAGTAAAAAAGAAAAAATAAAAACGTGATACTAAGAGAAAAAAAAAAGAGAGACAAAAAGAAAAAATTCGTTCGCATATTTCGCATTCGTGGCGAATTGATAATAAAGAAATCATCGATTTCTCGCAAGGTAATAACATGGCTGCAACCATCGTAATGTTATATGTACATATATATATATATGTACTGATCGTTCTTCACGGGTCAAATAACGGCAAATCATAAAAAGTGATAACTTGGGCCATCCTATCACATCCTCTTTCGTACGTATTTGCAAAACAAATAAGCTGTAAATTTTTTATAACGAAGCAGCTTAACGGCTAAAGTCCGTAGAATTACGAGATGCCGATAAAAGATTTAGAGAGAGGTCCGAGCGCGAGCTCGCGCGCGCGTTAGCGTGAAAGAATGAAAGAAAAAAAAAAGGGGAAAAAAAAAGAAAGAGAGAGAGAGAGAAAGAGAGAAAGAAAGAAAAAAAGAAGTAGAAGAAGAAGAAGAAAAAGAAGGAGAAGAAAGAGTAACAAACGAAAACATTCGCGACGTTTCGATAAAATTCATTCCGCGGGTCGGAATCGATGAAAGAATGAATAGAGAGATACAGAATGATATACGAAACGCGAATGAGATTGTCTATCTGGTACGAAATAGTAGAAAACGCGTATATATAAGTATTAGCAGTTTAAATAAATCGTCGAGGTATAACCGATCGAGTTTTAATCGAAATTGAAAGGTGTCAATAAATGTTGATCATATCGATAATATCATAGAGGAAAGTAATAATTACGTAATCTGGACTGTTCGCCGCCGCATCGTTATCTATTCATATTCCTTTATTCATACGTTTCCTTATCTTTCGCTAGTCTAACAAAATAACGATCGCAATAGACTTATCGTTGTACAGTAATGCCAAACTGATATTTCTGTCATTCCTTCTTTTGCCAATTAATATTATTATTATTATCATTAAAATAATAATAATGATACTGCATAATCGGCGATTCAATGGCGAGAGAAGAAGAGAATCTATCTATCCCCGTCGCTCCTCCATCGCGATAAGAATTAATGATGATTTATCGTTACCGGCCATAGTTAATTTGATAGGTTAAGCAAGAAATATTTGTCCGACGGTTAATTTGAAGGAAAGAAAGAGAGAAGAAGAAGAAGAAAAAGAAGAAGGCAAAAAAAACAAACAAAAAGAAAAGGAGAAAAAATATGGTAGAAAAGAAGACGAAAAAAATATATATATGTATATATATATATAAAGAGAGACGACACCTATTGATACAATACGTAATCGATATTCTGATGATAGTCCAAAAGAGATTTGTCGATCGTACAAATGCTCGTTAACGTCAAACAAGCACGCTACTACGTTTCTTCGAACGGACGCGACCGCGAAATGATCGGAAACCAACAATTAAATTCCACGCCTTGATATCACCGAAATATACAGATATCCTCGTACCATATGATATATCATGAAATGTAAATGCAAGCGATTCGTGATGACATCGTATTGTATGATGATAACGATGATTTTTTTTTTGTTTTTTGTTTAAACGCATGCCAATTAGAAGAAATTTATTTAATCTTCCAAGCAGACAGTAGTGCTCTTTCACCGCAACCAATAAATACGTTCATTCTTTTTTGTTTTGTTTTGTTTTAATTCGTGATTTGTTAGTTTGATATAACTGCACAAGTCTTAGTTACTTTTTTTTTTGTTTTTTTTTTGTTTTTTTTTTTTTTTTTTAGATCGACTCGTTACACCGCAAGCGGTTCGTGGCTGCGACGTATCGACCGTCGATGAAAGATCATAAGTGTAGCATAGAGCGCCCATAAGAAGATCAAAAGAATATCGTTGAAAAATAAATAAATATATTTTATAGATAAATAAATATATATATATACATGTGTATATATATATATATGTGTGTGTGCGTGTGTGTATGTGTGTGTGTGTGTGTGTGCGTGTAGGAAAAACAAAAAGGCTAATTTGAATTATCTCGGATATTCCATTGATTTCTATCGGACGGAGCAAAAAAAGAATTTTCTTACCTTGCGAAGTTCCTGCTAAATCCGGCGTTTGCAACCCGTGGCCCAACCCTGGAAATTTCACTATTGTCATGCATAGCGACGGGAGTTCTCGTTAACAGAAATCGATTTGAAGGCCTGTACGCAATAATGAGAACGTCGCCATGTAATAAAAACATGATAACCGGTAAAGTAATAATAAATGATGATAATGACATAACGAGTTATTGTGTGTGCCGGAACGTAGGGAATAAAAACTTATTTGCAACTGTAAAAAAAAAAAAAGAAAGAAGAAAAAGAAAAAAAAAGAAAGAAAGAGAAAGAAAAGAAAATAACTGGGACGATCAAGTTTTCATTTCGTTCGCTTTAAGGACAATGAAATGCCGCGCGTGAAATGCGAATCTTTCGAAATATCGAATGTATTATAGTATTTGGCATTGAACGCTCGTGAGACATCAAAGGAACAAAAGAAAGAAGAGATAGATATATATATATATATATAGATATATAGATAGATAGATAGATAGATATATAGATAGTAGATACAGAGAGCGATTGGGCAAGGGGAAGTGGAGGAAGAGCAGATGCATACTTTTATACGCTTCGAAAAACGAACTAAACGCGCGCGCGCGCGCGCGCATCCAAGCGCAAACGCAACAAGGATCAACGTGTAAAAAGGATTTACGAATGATCTCGTAATAATTAATTAATTATGTTTATATGTATATGGGGATGTTTGCGTGGTGCGTACAGGCCTGTTTCGAAAATAAATTAGTGACTAACCTGACAATGGCGTGTGATCCGTGAGGGCAGCCATACTGAAGTTAAAACTTCCTGGCGTCGATGTGAACAATTTGCTTTCCGGCATAAAATTTTGCGTCGGTGCGTGTTCGGGTTCAGGCTCGTGTTCGTTACTACTCGCCGACGCCGGTGGCCTGTCCGATGCCGCTGCTCCCGAATCCGAAGAGTCCTCGTTGTTACCGGCATTCCCACCGTTACCACCCGTCAATTCCAAAGGCTCGCACTTTATATTATCTTCGATGGGACTGTTCTCTTCGTGTACGCCGTTACCTTCGACTTTACTCGAAAGATGATTGTTTTTCACCATCGAGAAGTCGGTCGGCGTGGCGTCATTGTTGTTGAGCGGCGGCGAGGATACCCTCGATCTTTTCGCCGAATCCTCGTGAAGATCTGGCGTACGCCTTTCGTTCCTACGTATCTGTGCTCTACGCAATAACTGTTGCACCGTCGTAGGTGTTGGTGTTGTCGGTGCCGGCGGGGAACCGCTACGAGGAAAACTTTCTTCTGATTTTTCGTGAAAAGGAAGATGATTAACACCAGCAGCCAGTGCGCGAACATGCGAGAGCTAAATCGTGGCAAAAAACGTTTCGTTAGAGTCACAACCCCGCTTCGTATTCGTCATGCGTATGTCTAGAAAAGATCTTTCCAGGGGCATCCGAGTCTCACGGATATGTTATGGGGATATAGACAAAAATTCATTGGCACCTGGATCATTTTACTTCTCTAATAACTCGCGACGATTTCTTTTTTTTTTATTTTGTATTTTATTTTTTTTTTTGGTTTCGGGTTCTTTTTATCAAAATTTAACGACATACGATCGATCTACTTTTACTCGACCATGCGAGGATTAATTAACCAACAATATATATTGGGTTGGCAACTAAGTGATTGCGGATTTTGTCGATAGATTCTTATTTAAAATCCGCAATCACTTAGTTTTCCCAACCCAATATATATACATTGTATATTTTGTAAATAATGGGGAATATGTTTATTCCTAATTAATTCCTACTCACCTCGTCCCTATCCGTTTGGTCAGCTTGTTGTGTAAGACCAGATACCCTAAGTACTTCTGCAGTTTTGAGGAAACTGCTAAGAGAACGCTGATGTACGTTCACTTCCCCATGGTAGATGAATTCCACCAAGGCATGTAAGTCACTGAACGCTACATCTTGAAGTACTATCACCGGATGCTTGCATGGTGTGCTCTGAAATAATAGAATTATAACATTATGGTTTGAATTTTTGTACCCTTGTAAAAAGAAAAAAAAAAAAAAAAAAAAAGATTAAAAATTAAGATATTACTGATATCTACCTTGAGAAGTTCCCTAAAGTATGGACTGCAAGCAGAAAGTACAACCCGGTGTGCTTTGAGGCTCTTGCCATCACAAGCCAATGTAACGTCCACAAAGTCCTCGTCATCTCTCAAGTTTTCAAAAGCTGACGTTATGCTGCTTTGGTAATTATTCCATCGCAGACAAAAGTGTTGCGTATCTACCATCGTTATATCTATTCACCTGCAAACAAACATTGAATCTTATTTATTACCATCACATATTGAGTGAACATTAATTGTTTGTCATCTTAAAACAATTTATAAAAATTTAAAATTTCCATTAAAATATAATACTTTCATCTTGATACATTATTTGTTTGATAAAGAAATACATGTCTTTATACACGAACAAATGTTTTATTAAAACAGATGTCCATTTCATTTTATTAGCTGAATAAAGAATTGCGTAACCGATAATATGGAAAATAACATAATTATATATTTAACTATCTTTTAGCGAGCTTACTTATAAAAAATACTATTAGTTTAAAAACAAAATATGCAAACGTTGTCACACGAATAAGACTTCAATTAAATTTCATGTTAATATTAATGAGAAAGATGACCCATTTAACAAATATAGCAAACATTAATATTGCCAATGTCCGTACTTTATTTAAAGGAAAAGTTGCAAAGCAACAATATTCCATATTTTTTATTTTGCAGGAACAAAAAAGAAAAAAGAGAAAAAAAATTAGGTCGTCAAGCTGGAGCCAAGCCAGAACATACGATTAAATAATACTCTCTGCTACTTATAAAAGCGCAAGCATTAAATGTATGCTGATAGTGTTATCTTAGCGAAATGATAAAAAAATCTTAAAACAAATTTGCAGAGTCGACTCCCTGCATAAGTGTAGCAATACATTCTAGTAAAAAAGATTTCCACCGTTTGAAAGCACATCATTGATCATAATTATATTGTTACTTAAAGTTATAATTATAACGTTTGACACAGCTCTCTCTCTCTCTCTCTCTCTCTCTCTCTCTCTCTCTCTCTCTCTCTCTCTCTCTCTCTCTCTCTCTCTCTACCTCCCACCCTCTCTCTCCTTCTCCTTCTCCCTCTCTTCCTCTCTCTCTCTATTCGTTTGATATACTCGGGGATAACGGACACCGAGGAAAAAAACATAACAAACTATCTCCGCACTCTGTCTCCGATTCGAAATCGTTTAACGCCGTAATTCAATCAACCTCCTTATCGTCGCTAAACTTTCTAACTCACACTATAATATACATATATACACCAACAACAACTCTTATAATATCACTGCACGAATATAATAGTATGGCACTAATTCGAAAGAGAAAAAATATACGTTTCGATCGGAACACATTCTCACAGTTTATTTTTTCTTTCTTTCTTTCTTTTTATTTTTATTTTTTCTTTTTTCTTTTTTTTTTTTTTTTTTTTACCAGCACTGCTATCGTGGCCTGCTAAATTTATGTCTGACGAATTCAAGATAAGTTTCGGAGTCTCGTGAGAATCGCTAAACATTGTTTGATAACACGAGAGAACAGTGTGCACTGTGCGATCCTTTATACGAGGGAATTTACGGAGGCCTCTCGAGCACGTTATTGCGGAAAAGATCGGTGGCAGTCGAGCGAGCGAACGAGCGAGCGAGATAGAAAGAGAAAGAGAGAGAGAGAGAGAGAGAGAGAGAGAGAGAGAGAGAGAGAGAGAGAGAGAGAGAGAGAGAGAGAGAGAGAAGAAAAAGAAACAAAAGAAGAAAAAGGATGTTCAACGAAAGGGTACTGGGGGATGGGTGTTCGGATGGGTGGGTGGTGAGTATGAGAAAAACAGAGAAACAAATAATGGAACACAGAGAGAAAGAGAGAGAGAGAGAGACGAAATATAACAAAACGGATATATAAACATTTGAAAAACCGGTAACGAAGAAGCACAAGAAAATGCTTACTAGTACGATGACGAAAATGATAGACAATAATGATGACGAGATGATGATCGACGCTAACGACGAAAGTTCCACGCGGGAAATACCCGGTCAGGGAAGAAGGCGAAGAAGAAGAAAAAGAAGAAGAAGAGGAAGGCTTCTTTCTATTATTTTGTTTACTTTCTTTCTTTCTAATCTTTCTTCCTTTCTTTGCGGCTTATTTACGCGACGCGTAATCACTTGCCGCCACCTCGTGAATAAAAAGAATAGATATAGTAGTTTTTGCTTAAAGTTGAAATAAAAGAATCCGAAGGTCTTATTTTGTCGATCGAAGATAGAGAGATAGGGATAGATAGATATAGAGATAAAGATAGAGAAAGAAAGAGATAATCAACGAGCGATTACCTTTCCTTCTCTCTCTCTCTCTTTCTCTCTCTCTTTCCTGTTCTACGTCCAATAATACACGCGCTTATACGTTTAACCGCGATCGACGACGTTTAACCACGGCGACGCGGTCCCCGATCGAAAAGCGTCAACGGAACGCACTCGCGTTAAGGCACATGTATATTCACCGCACTTCCCGAAAAGAAAAGAAGAGGGGAAAAAAAAGAAGAAGAAGAAGAAAGATAAAAGTAATTAAAAAAAAAAAAAAATAAATGAAAGGAAACCACAATTTACAAGTGAGGAAAGAGTAACAATAGTATTAATAGTTGATAATAGTGGTGCTGGTAATAACAGTGATGGTGATAGTAGTGGTAGTGACCAGTAGTAACAGTAACAGTAGCAGTAGTAGTAATAGTAATAGTAGTAATAGTAATAGCAGAAGTATTAATGCGATAGTAGTGGTAGTGATAGTGGTAGCGACGATGGTGTTGGTGATGATGGTGGACGTTATCGCGAAAGCGCACCTATCGCTCGTCATGCCGCGTAAGCTAATGACCGAAACAATGGACTGTCGTAAAACGTTCCGCGTTTTATCTCCGCAACGCCACCTCGCAAAAAAAAAGTGCGCTAAGATCGGCGTAGTCCTCCGTAAGTGAGATCAGCCGTGAAGATTTGGAACGTGCGTTATCATCGGATACGCGCGCGAGCGCCTACTTTCTTTCTCTCTCTCTCTCTCTCTCTCTCTCTCTCTCTCTCTCTCTCTCTCTCTTTCTCCAACACACATAGCACACTCACGAACCACACTCGCGCTTATATGCCCGCACGATTCCTTTTCTACGAATCTCGGCGGATCTTCAAACGATCTTGAAAATCGATCTGGTGCTTTCATTGTATGATTAAAAAAAAAAAGGTAACAAAAAGAAGAAAAAACCCGATCGCACACATATCGGATGACGAAAAGAAAGAAAGAGAAAGAAAGAAAGAGAAAGAAAGAAAGAAAGAAAGAGAGAGAGAGAGAAAGTATATATATATGACAATTTTATTCCAATCACGTACCGAAGTGTCTTGGCTCTTTTTTTTTTCAAACTTCACTCATAACGAAGGTCAATAGAAAAATCGAGGTTGTTACTGACAATATTATATGTATGTACAGCGTGTGTCGCCAGAACGTTTCCCGCTTCGCGCGCGTGCAACCTCGTGATTCGTCGGAACGCAACGGATTTCCGAAGAAGCATACACATAGATATACACTTACGTACGTACGTATATATATATTTATATATGTACATATATATGTATGTCGCGCCGCCACCACCGAGAACGGCCGACGACTAAACGAGGACGCTTCGTTGCGACGAGAGGAGAGGGGGAGGGGAAGGGGGCGGAAAGGGGAAAACCGCGCGAGACTTCGAAAAAGGCGCGTGTATATGAGTGTATCGTTGAAATCACTATTTTCTTCATTATGCCATCTTTCTCTCTCTCTCTCTCTCTCTCTCTCTCTCTCTCTATCTCAATCTCGACCTCTATCTCTATCTCAATCACTCACTCACTTTTTCTCACTCTCATTTTCTCTCTCTCTCTCTCTCTCTTTCTCTCTCTTACCCTATATTTCTATCTATCCATTCGTCCCATCCCATCCGAATACGCGATGACGTTCTTGCCCCCTCGACGATGCGGACGACGCGGTGTGCGCGCCCGAACTAACCCCTCAAAACGACGCGTCGCGAGCATCGCGCGCTACTATTGAGGGTCTCTTCGGGTTCGCACGAAAACGTACGAAAAGCTCGCCGGCCACGAACGACGAAAGGAGGTGGTAGAGGAGACAAGGAAGAGGACAAAAGGATAAGGATACCGTGGTCTTCGTCGTCGTTCCCCCACTACCACCTCTTGCGAAAGAAATGACGAAAGAGAGATAGAATTTGATAGAAAGAGAGAGAGAGAGAGAGAGAGAACAGAAGATGTCTACTTCGTTTTGTTTCGGGATAAGTGATCGGTTTGTGAAAAGTTTTGATAATAGTTGAAAATCGAGGGAGATCGTGGATCTTTACCTCGTCGCGCGACACCGGCCGAAGACAACGCTCACGTGCTCGCCCTTCTTGGCCCTCTTCAACCTTGGGACACCATGCTCCATGTACGATCCTCCCTTTTCTTCCTCTTCTTTTATATTATTTATATTATCTTTATTATTGATTTGTATTATTATTACGATTATGATAATGATTATTATTATTACTATTATTAATTATTAATTATTATTATTATTATTATTATTATTATTATTATTATTATTATTATTATTATTAGCAATTAACCTTATTTTTTGTTTTACGAAAATACTCGAACGATATATAACGGGTGGTATCCTTAATTAATCGTATATCGTTGTGTCGTTCACACCTTTTTAAGCGCGCGAGCCGCAGGCACTAGGGATTTATATATTCGCGATAATCGCGTCTCGTAATCAAAGGCGAGAAAGGCAAAAACGAGAAAAAAGCCGGCGAAGACACGGAAGTGACGGCGACGTTGACGGCAACGGCAACGGCGACGGTGACGATGGTGAGGATGACGGTGACAGTGACGGTAACAGTGACAGTAACGATGACGGTGGTGGTGGAAGAGGTAACAGTATCATCGCCACTCTCGCGAAACGATATCCGTACGTAAGATCGCGCGGCGCGTGTCAGCTCTCGTCGTCGTCGCTCGGCGTGTTCGCTCTCTCTCTCTCGCCGAAAAAGTGGAGAGTGCGCGGCGTCGCGAGAGACGACAGGAGCGGCGCCGGCGATTCTCTCTCTCTCTCCCTCTCTCTGTCCTTCTCACTCACGCTCCTTTCCCTCTCGCACGCGCTCGCCGAGAGCGCGCGCGGCGAACGAGAGAAAAGGGTGCGGAGAGGTTAGGTCTCGTGGTTGCGCGCCACGAAGAGAGTGAGAGAGAGAGAGAGAGAGAGAGGGAGGGAGAAAGAGAGTGAGAGAGAGAGAGACTAAGCAAAGAGGGGGGCAGGGAGGTGCCCCTTCAACGATACAACGCCCGAGCGCGCGCGATCCGGAGACCTAGCAGCTATCTTTTCCTCCCTCTTCACGCCCTCGCTCCTTCCACGTTTCGTTTCTCGCCACCCACTTCCCTCTCTTTCTCTCTTCTTTTTCTTCTTCTTCTTTCTTCTTTCTCTCTCTCTCTCTCTCTCTCTCTCTCTTTCTCGTTCTCTTTCCCTCTGACTTTTTTTCTCTCTCCTTTTTCTCTCGCGAGCCGCTAAACGCCGTCAGGGCCGCTCGAGACGCGTGGCGCCGGCGACGCGGGAATTTCGAATATCCGGACGGATGGACGGACGGACGTACGTACGTACGTACGTACGTATGGGGGAGAAACAGACGACCGGCGGACACGTGCTCGATCGCGAGGCCTCGTTGATCGAGAAAAGAGGACGAAGCCTATGCCGACGACGACAACGACGGTGATGACAAATACGTTAATAATATAACTGTTACTTTGAACGAACGATGACGATAATTACAATGACTAGTCGTCGGCTGTCAAGCATCCTGTGATATTTCCTTAGAGAGTATATAGAAAAGAATGAAAGAAAGAAAAAACTAACGTACTCGTCGAATATGATGAATGATTAGAAAAATTAAGAACGTGACTATTATCAAAGATATATATATATATATATATGGAACAAGAGAGAGAAAGAGAGAGAGAGAGAGCACGACAGAAATTAACTCCAAAGTCGCAGCTCCAGAGCCTGCTTAGGACTAGCAGCCTAGTGCGGGGCGGAAGTCGTCCGGCGTTATTCTTTATCGTACCATGAGACATCTGTCGTAATAAGTGCGGACTAAAAAATAGTGCGTACGCAGAGAGCGAGAGAGTGAGAGCGCCGCGCCAGGCCGCTGAGGAAGAAAGAAAGAAAAAAAGAAAGAGAAAAGGAGGAGGAGGATGAGAATGAGGAGGGAGTATAGGGATAGAGAAAGAGAGAAAGAGAGAGAGAGAGAGAGATACCACGCCAGAGAGAGAGAGAGAGAGAGAGAGAGAGAGAGAGTGAGCCATTGGCCGGATTGGTGGGGAGGTCGGTGCTTGCGGACGCTTCTCCCGCTCCTCTACCTCCTCCTCCACCTCCCCCCACTCCACCCACAGGCCGATTTGGCCCGCCGCGAGTTACCGCCGCGAAATGAAAATGCGTAAAGCACTGAGAACAAAAATGTCACTTTCGATCGGAAACGAGCGGGGAAGGAGCTTCTCGTTCGGCCTCGCATCATTTTGTTCGTTCCTCTCGACGAAGAGAAAAGAAGGGAAAAAAAAAACAAACAAAAGAAAGTAAGTAAGACAAAAGAAAAGACGATATATTCGTACCGATATTCTCTTGTCAAATGTTTCGCGACAACAGGGCGGGAACGATTTGAATTTTCCGCTCCTTTCGTGTTCCTCTTGATTAGCCATGCCTTATAGTAAAAAATTCAACAAAGCCTTACGTCTTACGAATGACTCTTGCCGATCTGTTCCTTCTAAACTCTTCCCCTTTCTCTTTTTTTCTTTCTCTCTCTTTATATTATATATGTATGTGTATGTGTGTATCTCTCTCTCTTTCTCTCTCTCTCTCTCTCTCTCTCTCTCTCTCTCTCTCTCTCGGCCCCGAACCACTATCCCCTCCGCGGCATTGCCGTCGGCGACCCGACTCGATTCGCCCCTCAAAAAATCATTACGCCCTTCCGCGGGCTGCGCATGAACGCGGTTTTAATTCGCTACTAGAAAAGTAAAATGTAAACGTTCGCGGGCGAGGGGAGGGTGGGCAGAGGGGCGAAGGGGTGACGCTCGGAGCGCTCGTAAGAAGGGAGAGAAAAGAGAAGGAGGGATAGGCGGAGAATAGAGAGAGAGAGAGAGAGAGAGAGAGAGAGAGAGAGAGAGAGAGAGAGAGAGAGAGAGAGAGAGAGAGAGAGAGAGAGAGAGAGAGAGATGAAACGAGCAAACGAGGGCGCTTGCGGAAGAGAGAAAGAGAGGAAAAGGGAGATGACGTCTCGCAGATGTAGCCGAGGACGACGAGGGAGAACCAGGACGAGGAATGCTGTGAGAGCGCGACGGAAAAGAGGTCCTTTTTCCACCGACATGACGCCACCACCACTGCCACCACCGTTACCGTAGGAAAGTATGAGAGAAAGAGAAAGAGAGAGAGAGAGAGAGAGAGAGAGAGAGAGAGAGAGGGAGGAGGTGGACGAGAAGAGACGATGGTGGGAGGTGGACGAGAGGAGGATACGCTGCTCCCCTACTTCTCTAGGGGTTCCATTGTAATATTTATTGATTGGATTGCTAGGAGTCGAGGCTGAGGGACGTTGCCTACTTGGTCTAGAAGAGTTTCTACACTTTTTCAACCACCGTTGATCCACCTAGCTAGAGACGGATAGAATGAGAGATCGACAAGGGGAGAAACAGATGGAGAAAGAGAAAGACAGAAAGAGACAGAGACAGAGAGAGAGAGAGAGAGAGAGAGAGAGAGAGACAAAGAGTGGGCGGAAGAAAGCCTTCTCTCCTCCTTCGAGAATCGGGTGAAAGTTACACACGGTGTTTCGCATTCCCGGAAACTCGCGATATTTTTACGGTACGTGCACCGTCCGCCAAATTTTATTTTTACCCCGAACGAATCGATCATACCGTGATACTTTGTTTTTCGTCTGAATCGTTTCCTCGTGAGGCATCGCGCGATCTCCGCACTGTTTCGTGCGGATCGTTTCGTTCGTCCGGCGTAATAATCGCAAGCGATATTCGTTTTATCGCACCTCCCCTCTCTTTCTAGGAATGAAAAGAAAAAAAAAACAAAAAAGAAAACAAAATACAGTAGGAGTCTCGGTTCGGTAAAAGAAAAAAAAAAAAGGGTTTAATCGTGCGATCCACTCACGGAGCATTATACGCATAGATTATGCTCGCCGTAACGTCGATCTTTGGCCTTATCTCGTTACAACGAACGAT
>OU964967.1:3754340-3756840 GCA_918808275.2 Dolichovespula sylvestris
CCAAACTTATGTACAGTTAGCTGCGCCGAGGCTAGCCGCGCCGATTTTTCTGCCGTTTGCGGCGCCCGCGAAACGCGAGTCCTCTCTCTCTCTCTCTCTCTCTCTCTCTCCCTCTCTCACTATCCCTCTCTTCCTCTCTATCTCTATCCCTCTCTCTATCTCACTCTCGGTCTTTCTTTTTTTTTCCTCTCTCTATCTTTCTTATATAGATATTCGTTCTCTTCTCTCGCACGACACTCCCCTTATACGACCCTGACGACTCTGACGCCTTCGAAGAGACGAAAGTTTTTTTCTTCCTTCCTTTTTTTTTCTCTTCTTCTTCTTCTTCTTCTTCTTCTTCTTCTCTCCGACTAATCTTCCTCTTTCTCTATTCTTTGTTTCTTTTTCGTTTTGGTTACTTTTCTTCTTGTTTTTGTTTCCGTCAATTTTTTTTCCTTTTTTCCTCTTCGCCTACCCCCTGCCGCCCCGCCTACCCCCCTCCGGTTCGGAGTTTAATAAAATCGGGAGGAAAAAGAGAGAGAAAAAAAAAAAAGAATTCGCCGGTAACGATCTCGAAAAACTTTTCAAACGTTCGCATAATCGAACTGTGAAGGAGGACGGGAGAAAGACACAGGAGGAGGCTCGCGCGCGTCATTCAATTAGTCAGCCATCGCAGCTATTAGTAAGGACGAGGCGCGATATTTTTTTGCGCCGTCGGCCGTCCGCTCGTCTTCCTTCCTTCCTCCTCTTGCCGCTCGCTAAATTATCGGGCTCGTAATCTATAAACGGGTATCTCTTAATGTCACTTATAATTCTGATGCATCTGTGTCAACACAGTGCAAGGTGTTTATCTTTTCTTCTTCGTTGACGCGCGTATGTATCTCTAGATCTGAAGCGATAATGATAATGAGACCTATGGATGCAGATTCGTGTCCTTCGACGTTTTAATCGTTAAACGTCGGACTCGCGATCGATACGATCCATCTAATTATTGAAAATTCGATCGAAATTTCATTTATTACTCTCGGAGCACTCTTTTCTACTTCTTCTTCTTCTTCTTCTTCTTCTTCTTCTTCTTTTTTCTTTATTCTGTATTTTTTTTTCCTCCTCTTTTCTTTTTATCGATAAATCCTTATCGGCCTTTACAATAGTGCCGATTCACGACGATTCCATGATTTGACTCGTTTTCCATGCTAAAACAAATAAGAGACTTGGTGAGGGGAGAGTGGGAGGGAGGAGAGAAAAGGAAAAGAAATAAGAGGCAGAAGAAAGACGAACGTTACTATTCATCCACGACGTGCATTCCGCATATCGTATATCGTTCCCTGTTAAAAGGAACTTAAACAGCACACGTATTTTCGATGCGTGCCATCGTCTTGCGAAACTATGACCTTGAATTACTATTTTGTTTTTTGCTCGCGCGAACGGCGCGCACAAGGATAGACGTACTCGTCCGAGAAACGCTTTCGTTTTTTTATTTTTTATTTATTTTTTCTTTTTCGCCCGTAATATCGTTCCACATACAACGAGACTCTTCTCACTACTTCCCCGGCCCCTCCCCCGCAGCCCACCACCCTCTCTACCCCCTTTCCCACCGTCCCGTAAACGGACCGTAAGCGAGGAAACTTGTGACTTCGCTGCATTCGCGAATTTATACTTTCCATTCGAGTGTGGTATTATTTACAGGAAACGTATAAATAAATATTCAATGATACGGGCGATCGTCGGCAAAAGAAAAGGAAAGAAAAAAGAAAAAGAAAGAAAGAGAGAAACGAAACATAAGGAAACTAAAAGAGAATCGATTTACGGAATATCGATCGCGTTAGCGAGTAGCTCTCCCTCGAGCAGGTCAAATTTCTTGACGTTCGTATGTACGTGCGTGTGCTGTGTGTCTGTGTGTTTGTGTGTGTGTGCGTGCGTGCGTGCGTGCGTACCCGCGCTCGCGTATGATCCGTCCATGTAATAATTGCCGGATAAGCACGTACTCGATTGACTTATTCGCGAAGATACCTCTTTTACGAGGAGGCCTCCTTTCGATCGTTTTTCTCCGACTCGACCGTTATTATTCCTACAAACTTTCGAACTCGCATACCGCGTCGCCTTTTATCTCTCCTTCGTTTGATGCCTTATCGCTTAGCGTTCGTGATCTAACGCGCGAGACCACCACCAAAGCCCGAAGAAATGATTTTATATCGGCGTCGTTACGTCCGTCCGACGAGAGCCGTTTCTCGAACGATCAGCGAATTTTCGTCGATGTTATCGTGACAAACGCGGTACATACAATTTTGCTTTCACGATATCGATGAAACAGTGCACTCGCAACGACGATCGACGAGTTTCGAATTCGATATTATACGCCGATAAGAAAAAAACAACATTTAGAATTATTTTCCCCAAAGCTCTATGCCGATTTATCTCTTGGCAATCATTTATAAAGCGTGAGAGAGAAGATGACTTTGAATTTTTTGGTATGAATAATTTCCTATTCCCGCTGTGGTTTTCTTTCTTTTTTTTTCCTTTT
>OU964967.1:3761840-3769340 GCA_918808275.2 Dolichovespula sylvestris
TTCATCTTTTTATTATAATACAATCCTCGAGCAACGACGACGACGAACGACTACGACGCGTCACTATCGTCGTTGCTTCGTCAATCGATTCCTCGTAATATCTCGTTGGTCTCTTGTTCTACAAAGACTATTCGATAACTTTTACGATTCACCAATAAAATGTTCCAATGATTTATTTTCTCATAGGTGATTATGATAAATATTTCGAATGAACAACAAATTCGTAATAAACAAATGCGAGTAAAGAAAACGAATCATAAATAATAATAATAATAATAATAATAATAATAATAATAATAATAATAATAATAATAATAATAATAATAATAATAATAATAATAAGAGGAATAAGAATAAGAAGAAGGAAAAGGAGGAGGAGGAGGAGGAGAAGAAGAAGAAGTAGAAGAAGGCCGAAAAATAAAGCGGACGACTAACGCGAGAAAGCAGGAAGCGCTTCTCGCGCTCCTGCAATTTGCTCGATAAAAGGAGCAGCCTGGTCCCTAATTCGGTGCGTTACCTTCCAATTATATGCGGGTTCGTTCTAACGCATAATGAAGAAGCGGAAGTGCGTCCCCGTCCGTTCGTGATTCGAGGCAAGAGTTTTGCCGGGAGCCCGTCAGCCATGCAATGCCATATGAACATACACACTAACACACACACGCACATATGCACGCACACGCACACACATGCATGAAAATATGCGTATGTACTTGCTCGGCCCACGAAGCTCCGAAATAATAAATAAATTCACCGGCGAAAGCGGTACCGGATGTCCGACCAAAACTACACGTATGTATAACCGACGTCGATGCTAACGACGACGCAGCCCGTTGCATGCGGAAACGACAATATATATATATATATATATATATATATATATATATATATAAATACATACATTTAAATATGTATATATATATATATATACATACGTATGCATATATGTATACTTATGTAAACATGTAGATTATATATATATATATATAATATATATATATATATATATATATATATATATATATTATATATATATTAAAGATCTTATGATTATAACGAATACTATCTCCTTGCTTTTCTTATGTACACAAGTGGTCATAATGTAAAGACAGTTTAAAAACTTAATTCTATATTTTCTCTCTCTCTTTTTTTTTTCTTTTTTGCATCGTCAAATTAGACATTTTACGAACTATCGGAGAGAACAGTTACGTTATATCCTATTACGACGATGTTTTCCTTTCCCATTCTATCCTCGATCAAAATAAACGATGGAATTTCTATGCCGGACGAATCAGCGATGGGAGGGGAGGAGGGGTGAGAGGTGAAGGATGGAGGGGATTCGAAGACTCGAGACATTTGCCTATAGTGATTGATTAGACAGACAGTTGTGGTATCTAAAAATTGAGATGATACGGGTTAGAGAGAAGCTAGGTGTGGTCGATCGGCGAACAGGCCGGCAAACTCTTCGAGGTCGACTCGATCGTTCGGAATCGTCGTCGTCGTCGTCGTCGTCGTCGTCGTCTTCGTCGATCGAAGTGTTTCGCTCGATGACGCAAGGACACCGTTGATTATGAAATCAACGAAGCAAGGCCCATAGAGGCTACGCGATTTTTAGACTCGTTTGCAGATTTCGCGACACCGTTGCATAAATTACATGTGTACATAACTCTACCGTATGCGTACATAAATATTCTCGTATGTATCGGTTATACTTCGTACACTTTAGATGTATGTACGTATACATATATATACGTATATGTATATATATATATATATGTATGTATGTATGTATGTATGTACGTACATCAACGAAGATATTTTTTCTTTTTTCTCTCTTTTTTTTTTCTCTTTTTATTTCTTCGAAACGATAACGACAACTATATGAAGTATAACAGGTCTAAGGACGCTAATAAGAAGTAAAATTTTGCATTTTTATTTCTTACTCGTTTATCCGACCGACAGAGAATTTCATCCAACGTAAAGGAAGGGCGCTCGAAAGGTGCCCGAGTGTTTTTCGCTACACACATATAAACGCACTTGAACGCGACGCGGTGTATTAACGCGACGATTTATCCTGAGATTTCTCGCGCCGATAAAGTTACTTTCACCAGAAAAACCAGATAGCTTTCGCGATTTTCGTTTTAGAACGGACAACGGTTCGGTGCATACGTTAAACTCGTCGCATGAGTTTTACATGAACACCTGTCCCTTTGCTCGAATGGACGTAAGGATATCACGAAAAATTAATCCGTAATATTATTTTATATACCCATACGCACACACACGTACGCATATATGTATATATGTATTTCTTTCTCTCTCTTCGTCTGTCTTTCTATCTCCCCCTCCTCTCTTTTTCTCTCTCTCCCCTCTATCCCCCCCACTCTCTCTCTCTCTCTCTCTCCTATATTTTTTATTTGAAGAATCGAGCGTTGATAATCCTCTTACGATATCTTTTCCAATTTCTCGCGTAATTACGCGATATATGTCATCGTCGTTTCTTCTTCTTCGTGCGAGAAACGATCAGTTCTCGTTCTTGGCACGTCTAACTACGAGGGAAAGGGGTTATCGTTTCCATTCTCGAATGATTTGCGATCGTCCGTTGATGATAAACACGCGTTCGTGACTTTCTTAATCAATATACTCGTCGAATTTATTATTTAATACATAGGAAGACACTTTTAAACGTATTTCACGTATTCACCGAAATGTTTCGCAAATTCGCCAAACACACAATAAGTAGATTACGAAGAATACTTCGTGCTCTTTATAATTACACAAATATTGGTAGTTCTTGTGGAAAGTATTCGGGTCATGATGATTGCACGCCCGAGAAAGACGAGACCTTGGGTATATAAAAGACGAGACGTACTACTTTTTTAAATACGATTATTTATTAGACTTCGATTTAATCTCTAAAACCTATTCTATCCGTTCGGCGAGGCTATTTCAGAAACGGTCACAGATAACTGGACCTGTGCTTTCCTTTCCTTTCCTTTTTTTTTCTTTTTGCCTCAAAGGATTTTCACTTATTCCAGAGGAAAAGATATTTTCACACGATAACCTCCTGGCGTTATAATCGCGATCAACTTTGCTCTACTTTTGATTATCTGATCGTTTGAGAACGTGGGGATCGGTTCTCCCTACTATTTTTCTTCTGTTTTTATTCCCCCCCCTCTCTCTCTCTCCCTCTCTTTTCTTTTCTCTTCGAAGCGCAACCAAAGGCAAAGTTATTATGCGCTTCCTTACGAATTTCGTCAAAAAGCTTTCGTTAAATATCCCATTTACACAGCGTGCTCGTTGAGCAAACAACGAAACCTGGTATGCGTGCATGCGTGCGCGTGTGTGCGTGAGCGCGAGCGTTTGTACGCGTGTATTAATTATACGACTGGCCGGTAAGAGATAATTATAATTAGGACATATCCCATCTCTAACCGTGAGTTCGATGTAAACGTAATTCCTGCTGGCTTAACGTATATAATTCAATGTATCCTTTAACGTTCGTCTACCTATCTATATAAGATCGTTACACTTCGAAAACGAGCGCCTTTAAAACGGAACGCCCCGCGGCGTTCGTATTTATAAATAAAAAGGTACGAAACCAGGATGATAGCTTGTAATGCAAATCGCTGACTATGGAAATTTGTATTTAGTAATCGTTGTCGCACGATCGCGACAATACTCTAGATTCCTGATGCTCGATTATGATGTTAATATCAATTTATCGTTACTTTATCGTTAACAACACGCTATTTCCTCTTGAACGGCGCCGATCGAACGCTTTGAGAACACATCGACTACGTACATACATACACACGTACGCGCGTGTTTCCTATCTAAATACGTACCGTAGTACGTTTGCTTTTAATGATGCACTTCACTTCTTCCCACCTCTACCCTTCCCACCCTTCTCCTTCCCTCGTCGCCACCCATGATGCTCTTATTTTCATTTTCAGTAAATTCGTAAACCCACCTACCTAACCATAGGATGCCAAGGATGTGTTTCCATGTCGTACATCGGGTATAAACCGAGTGGGACTCGTGCATAACGTATAACCGCGTCTAAGGTATATGGAGGGGGTGGAGGGGGAGGGGAAGGGGGTAGAGAGAGAGAGAGAGAGAGAGAGAGAGGGTAAAGGGATGGGAGGAGAGAGGCGAAGGCACGGCGTACATTAGAACGTTTCTACGTTTTTCCACGGCTGCTCCAGGATGCATAGAATTTTTCAATAGAGACAAAGAAAAGCGCGTATCCGTCCGCGTACGGTCATGGCAAAGCATTCGGCGTCGCATACTTGAAATTTCCCAAGTGTCAACACAACGTAGTTGGCCTTTCTCTAAGTATTAAGCTAGTCGAATCGGCGAGATCCGAGGTTTCTTTTCTTTTTTTGTTGTTTTTTTTTTTTTTTTTTTCTTTTTTAATTTCTTTCGTCAGTATTCCTTTGTTCTTTGTTCTTTTTTTTTTCTTTTCTCTTTGAAAAAGAACGAACAAAGTCGAGTAACGTGGTCCGATCATCGCTACGATAATCGCAGAGCTCTTTCTCTCTCGCTCACTCACTCTCCCTCTCTCTCTTTCTCTAACTCTCTCTCTCTCTCTCTCTCTCTCTCTCTCTCTCTCTCTCTCTCTCTCTCTCTCTTTCTCGGCTTAATGAAAGTTTGTTACCACTTGGCATTGAACTTAAATATAGAATAACGCGATAAGGTATTTGCAAGAGAACGATCGCAACGAATGATGACGCAGAATGCTCGATAGCCGAAAATTGGCATCGATTTGTAAAACGGCTTTCTTTCTTTTCCTTTCTTCCTTCTTTTTTTCTTTTTTTTTTTTTTTTCTTTTTTCTTTTCAATGATTTATCGGATTGACCCTGTGACTTAAAGAAAAAAAGAGAAAGAAAATTTCGGGGAGAGTGTATGGGTAGGGGTGGTGATGGTGGTGGTGTCCAGCCAACTCGAAAGTTCTCGCCAACTTGTCTCTCCATCGTTTTCCATCGTTCGACTTCCTTTCACCGGTTTCAACGGCGATATGCGCGAGCCTTCTCTCTCTCTCTCTCTCTCTCTCTCTCTCTCTCTCTCTCTCTCGTAGGACGCACGCGAGCCTCTAATTGTTTCCTCTCTCTTCTTTTCCATACGTCCTAAACTCGTAACAATAATGAATCGATTGAGAGACAATACCTCGATCGCTAATTACTCTCTTTCATTAACGTTATATTCTCGTACCTGTAGGAATCTTCGAAAGATCGAAAGCATACAACAGCCATTATAATCATCCGGTGATCGAGCTCACCGGATTAGCCTGGGTTGCGTCGAACCCCTGGCATGGATTCGGCATTCGATGCCGACGATTTTACTCGCGCCACCCTCGATTTGAATGCGACTAGAGGGAGATAGATAGATAGAGAGATAGATAGATAGAGAGAGAGAGAGAGAGAGAGAGAGAGAGAGAGAGGGAAGGAAAGAGGAAGGGAGGTAGGTAGAGAGAATGCCTAAAACCGAATTTCGTCGTCCGGGTTATGCATATACCCTAGTCGATATTGCAATTAAATTCGTTGAGCTCGCGGAACACATCGGTCAAGGTAAACACGCGCGTTTTATTATTTGCACGACTACTTTGTTTGCGAAAATTACGTATTCGCGCGACGATCATTGTGCGACTGTTACCATCCTCCGCCTCCCCTGCCCCTCCTCTCTCTCTCTCTCTCTCTCTCTCTCTCTCTCTCTTACACACACATACACTGAAAACGTTGTTGGGAATGAGTAGGAGGAAGGATCCGGACCCGTTGTTCCAATGTTTTTGCAGAGCGAGACCAAACGGCATGAACTAACAATTTCGTTTGTTACCGCCCGGCCCGTAGTCTTGCTCCTGGCCGGCCGGGGCTGCCTGGGGTAGAAGAGGAGGGCCGCAAAATGGATAGAGCAAGATCGAAATGTTATTAATGCTGCGCCGCACCGTCGAGAGGTAAACAAAAATAATTAATATTTATCATCCGCGATTTCCGGCGGTACGGCCAATCGGAACGCAATATTCCCCGAAGCGAGACGGATCAACCGAAACGCCTGACACATATATTGCGATCTTGTTTGGTAGTAGTTGTGACTACTGGTTGCTGTTGTGTTGTTACTGTTGCTGCAATCGCTGCCTGCATTTGTCCTCGTCCTTTTTCATAAAAACCTCGGGCATATTCGTAAAACGAATTTTCTCAACGGTTCTGTTTAATGACCATATCGATGGAGAATTTATATAGATCTCTCTCTCTCTCTCTCTCTCTCTCTCTCTCTCTCTCTCTCTCTCTCTCTCTCTCTCTCTCTCTTTCTGCGCGCGTGTGTGCATCTGATTCGTTTGAATTATTTATGTAAAAGACAATATAATATTATATCAAAGATTTGTTTTACGCTATGCCTTCGTTTACAGATAATCACCTATCCGAAACTGTTCCCCTCCCCTCCCAATCGTCGACCATAAGGATTCGATTGACGAAATTGGAAAGGACATGGTTCCCGGACTTATAACGTTTGGAAGATCATCGTACGGTAAGATTTATTGCGTCTATATCCGTTAACGTGAATGAGGATTATTATCTGCGATTTTATAGATGACAATTAGCGGTCACTTTATCGCGACGTAGATACTTACTCCCGCTGGGTTTAGTTTCGGCATATGTCCGAATTATTGTTCGGACGAGTATATCTCAAGAAACGCGATAGGACGGATTATTATGATATAAAGTTCGTTCGTTGCTGTCGGTTCTTAACAATTTGAAAAATCTTATCTTTTATTTAAGCGAATTCGCGATAAACACAGATAAAACGTTTTAGACCTTTGAAAGTTTCCTTAATTCGCGCTGATAACAAAGCGATTGCAAAAATCGTATTAATTGATTCTCACACGATGACGCGAGAAAGGAAAAAAGAAAAAAAAAACCGAAAGAAAAGAGAAAAGAGAAAAAAAAAGTGAAGAGGAAAATGGAAAGGAGAGAAGGAAGAAAATTAGAAATACGTATCTGATCTTTTCGATAGGACGCAGGGAGTCCTGGCAGAACGCGTTATTCGCACCTTATCCGTTCGAAGAACCGGAGACCTCGTAGATAGGAATCGCCGAAAAGTACGAAGACTCGTTCCGTTCCCAAACTCTTGTGGGAGAGTGCAAGTCGGCAGGATGCAACGAAACAATCGCGTTCGGGAGGAAGAGTGGAAAAAGTCGGAGCGGGCTCACGAAGCCGTGACCGGGCCAGAAACCCGGGCCAAGCCAAAATTCTCAGCTCGAGAGAATTCCCCGGGTCCGTCCGGTAGAATCGTATTCACGCTTCCGTGTCGTTCCTTTTGCTCGCGGTTTCGCCCGTCAAAGCACGTCGTCGTTCTCCTATCCTTCTTCTCCACCTTCTCCTCCTCCTCCTTCTCCTTCTCCTTCTCCTCCTTCCCCTTTTCCTCCACCTCCTCCTTTTTCTTCTTCTTCTTCTTCTTCTTCTTCTTCTACGAACTCTTACGGGTCTAATTTACCTTCTCGAACCG
>OU964967.1:3776840-3779340 GCA_918808275.2 Dolichovespula sylvestris
CTTTGTAATTATCGTTAGGTACGTGCTACTTTCCACTCATATTAATTTAATTTCGATAACGAGAAAAAAGCGACAAGGCCCTAATTTGTACTGTTTTGGGAACGATTAAATCGACTATACATACATAAGCTTACACCATTTATTTACACCGTGTTAATATTAAAAATTCGAAGATTTATCGAAGGATCGTGACATTTTGCACCCGTTGGTAAAGATATTCCATTTGGATTGTCGGTTTTATAACCACGGTTTCTTCTTACGGAATACGACGTGCAAACGAACATCGAGATGTCGACGAATGGTAATCGTGCCATTTTTACAGTACAGCATATAAACTTGGCTCGTATGTGTCATCTTGTTCTTTTCGATTTATCTTTTTTGATACATATGTAGATATGTACCACATCATCGCTACCGGATATCGTACATTACGTTATACTTCCAGCTCTTATTATTGCTAAATTGAGAAATCGTTGAGAGAGAGAGAGAGAGAGAGAGAGTGCAAAGAAAAAGTACGTTATAATAATTAATTCCACCTACATATACACAAGGAACGAAGTATTAAACGAGCGTCACGAGCCACCTGCGTCGTACGTCAAGATGTACCCGAAGTCACTTATTTTATTCACCGACATTATCCAGTCCGAATCGAGCGTATTCTTAATTTTTTAACCTCTGTACCACGAGCAACGTCCGAGAGATATGAAAAATACAACGGGTTAGAGATCGGGAATCCATGATAATTTCTATGAAATAAGTCGAGCTTGTCCGCTATAATTAAACATTTTTAGCTAGTACCTGTAATAGACATCGCTCGTTCTTTACATCTTATTAATGAGCGAAGCTTATCAAAAGTTTTCATTTATAGGAACGTATATGATCGTCATTGTATTCCGTTAAATAATAATAGGTGCCGTTGGTAAACGGAGATATTAGTGAAATTTTCAGGATAATTTCACGTAGAATTCGTAGATACTAAAGTGTGTCAAGCGAGTACATTGAACGTTATATTTTATGATCGGAAAACGAGAACAACGTGCTGAGAACGCTAGACTTGGAAGTAACCCGCGCGATATTTCCGCTATAAATAAGCTTTTATTCGTAAAGACACTTCCCGGACGAGTAATTCGAACTGTGTTCCTTTGTGACAACTCGTTGTCACGCTATTTACGAAAATAATTAACGGAAGCGGCAGGTAGAGCGAGCGACGTACATCTCCTGCGCTAACAAATGCATCGATTATTCATTGGAGATCAATCGTCGATCTTTCGTAGATACTACTACGACGACGACGACGACGACGACGAAAAAATAAGGAGAGAACCCTTGTATATTCTAACACGACTCCCATCCACGTAGTAACTATCCTCGGTAAAACGAAGGGTCAATTTACTTTTTTTTTTGTTCATGGAGAATATCGTAATTAGTAGAGGCCTGAAAACTCAGAAGTTTCCTTTTATTTTTCTTTCCTTCCCTTCCTTCCCTCCCTCCCCGTCATCTATTCCCTTTCTCTTTTTCTTTCTCTCTCTCTCTCTCTCTCTCTCTCTTTCTTTTTCTTTTATTTTACTTGTCGGCTTACCGAGATAGCACTTAATTTATATCGTGACCCAGTTCGCTTTATCTTTGCAATGCTCTTCGTCGGATCGATAGGTACTATCGATCGGAATAATTCTCGTCTCGCTGACTTTCCGTTTCCTTTAATACAAAATGACGCTAACGGATTACGGATCACTCTTGAACGCGTTATCACCTATCGCGGACTATCCATACGAATCAGTACATCGGACCGTAAACCTACGGACGTTCTTCTTCACCCTTCGTACTCGAAACAACAAAATCGGACCTTCGGAACCTTCAAGAAAAATATCTAAGCAGAAATGATTACTTCTCTTTTTCTCCCCCCGCCTCTTCCCCCTCCTCCGCCTTCAGTTATAGCAGCGATCACGAGGCACGACGAGATGTGGACAATTTGTCAACAATATCTGTTCCTTTGGTCTCCGTTTCAGGATATTTTCTATTTCTAAGAAAGGGAACGTAACAAAAAATATAGGGATACAACGGACCAGTACATCTATCTCGAATAATACGAGATCGAGATGGGTAGATAAATGGTCATTCGTGACTGCTCACTGCCATGGTACGAAACAATCGCTCGAAAACGTGTCGATGAACGAAGAGTCGACCGAGATGGTAACCGCAAGAGATCGTAAAAGGGTAAGAGGGGAAGAGGAGATTGAGAAGATTCCTTTATGTTGCTCACCCCATTGACGGTAGTGCCCCGCGTAAATATCCACGTTGAGTGACGGACAAACTTTACCCCTCCTTACCCTTTTGTGCGGCCCTCCGCAGGGTGGCTTTCTCATTTCCTTCTCCGTTTATACCCCCGGCATCTATGTTGTTGCTCTTACGTACTACACTCGTACTTTCTCTCTTATTCTCTTTATCTTTCTCTTCGTTTCTCTCTCTCTCTCTCTCTCTCTCTCTCTCTCTCTCTCTCTCT
>OU964967.1:3786840-3789340 GCA_918808275.2 Dolichovespula sylvestris
TTACCGATGTCCGGCTGGCGGCTCTCAACGTAGCTTTTCTACCCTTCCTTTTCTGCACGCGCTGCTGACTGTCGAGCGTGCTAGGCTCCCCCTGGCCTGATTTTCTCTATTAATAGCGAAACATCGCTTATCCTGTCTCTCCTGATACTTTCGAAGGGAAGAAGAAAATCAACGAATAGCGCGTGTTGGATTCTCTCGACGACTAATTTCCCGGCGAATCGTATTATTAATATTTTACTTTTTAAAAGGTACGATTGGAAGTCCAATCCGATAGGGATTAATATCACACGTGCGGGTGCAACATCATTTATGAAACTTTACGTTAATTTGTTTCGTTAGTTTCACACGATAAAAGAAATACGTTCGTATTATTCGCACTAGAAAAACGCTTGCTATTATTTCGTAGAAATCTTTTACGTAGTAATGCTCCATTCGAAGGAAGTAAATTGGCACGAGTCAAATGATGTTCCTCGAACTTGTTAGGCCATCTTCAATTAGGTCGCCGTATCACGCGAACCTTCGTTCGTCGTTATTATCAGTAATAACGGACGTATGAATTTTCAATTCTTTGTAGATAGATATATATATATATATATCCATAAATATATATTCCTTTTTTATTTTAAATAAAAGAAATTTTTTTTTCTTTTCCTTACAAAACAAACTGTCCGCCATCGTTAACTTTGATGTTACGTATAACACGTAATATCCACGTAGATACGTTAAGGAATTCGTCAATCGTAAACGTGTAACGCGTTCGAGAATAGCTTTGATCAAGCACGTCGGTCTAAATCGACGCACAAAGGCAAATCGTGCGTATCTTTCATCGCAAAGACTACTCGAAACGAGATGCTCCCAGTGGCCGTGAGCGTGATTCTTTCTTTATCGGCTTCGTGACCACGCGATGCACACTTCCCGTTCGGAAGGGATTTCAAAAGGGATCGCCCAAAGGGAAAGCTTGAGTTATCGTAGAAAACGTCGATCGCTGCACGTCTAGATGAATATATCACGTAAAAATGGATTTGTTGCCTTTTATTCGACCTTTTCAACCTCGAATTTTGTTCTCTTCGCATTCGTTCGTACCATTTCGAGAGTACGCTCGGTTTCTCCCTCTCGTTTCTCCGTTATTTTTTCTCCTTTTTTTATTTTCATTGCTAACTTCTCTCTCTCTCCCTCTCTCTCTCTCTCTCTCTCTCTCTTTATTTTTCTGTTTTCCTCTTTCTCTCATACCACTTTCGGTAGCACGACGACACGCGCGTGCGAAAACGCGAAAACTACGATCATCCGTTTGACCTCGGTAAACGAATTTTTTTCTCTTTTATTATTTTTTCCCTTTGTTTCTTTTTCCTACCCTTCTTCCGCTTTTATGTTAACCAAGATCGTTGAGTCGACGATCCGACAGTTAAAAAAGCTCTGCGTGTCAAACGTCATCGCTTGGAGCGAACTGACTCTGAAAGGAGGCTAACGAAATGCGTGAAATTCGAAAAGCTTGATAACGCTCTCGACTATATGTTTACGACATAATATAACTATTTTTACAATATATATATCTTGGGTCATGAATGCTATCTTTTGTTCGACAAAATATCTTGAATCGCAAAATGCTTTTAACTCTTTAGAGCTAAAAATGTATAAATGCAATTTCGCGCTTATTAATATTGCAGGATCTTTCTCGTAACGGCAATGGCCTCCGAACCGTTTTTTCCCCGGCGGGTTGCGTTTCGATTTAACTGAAATATTGCAAAATCTGCCGTATTTAATTGATCGCGGAGAGAGATTACAGGTAGGTACTTCGCGATTAATAACTTTTACAATCGCGTTCTCTCTCTCTCTCTCTCTCTCTCTTTCTCTTTTTTTCCCCTCTGCACTCTCTCTCTCTCTCACACACACACACATTTGCGCGCGCGCGCGACTACGTAAAAAATTACCGGAGTTATAGGAGGAATAAAATAACGCGAACGTACACAGATCAATTACGCATCGGGTCCATCCCCCACCTATCTAGATATGTTTTATACATACATACGTACGTTGTGTGTGTGTGTGTGTGTGTGTTTGTATATATATATATATATATATATATATATATCTAAATACGCGATAAAAATTTATATTATCGCGTGTACAACAATCACGGATATCTCCGTCCGCGTCTCCGCGTCGGGCAACGTCAACACGATTGCATTCGTAATTATTGGATGATGCACCATGTTATTTCCGCTCTTCTCTCGGCTCTTCGTTACACCGATTCTTCCCTATTGAAATTGCACGTATCCGGGGAGTAGGTACAGATATAGATACATACATATATACGTACTTACGTACGTACATGCGTACATAAATACATAGATAAATACGCTATCATCTACGTGTATATCTCGTCGAGAAAAGGGAAAAGGAAATAGGAAGAGAAGACTCGCCGTTCCCATTCGTACCTAAAGACATTGCCAACCGCAACGACTACTCATGCTTCCACCCCGAGAGAGTTCATTTACCAAGT
>OU964967.1:3794340-3809340 GCA_918808275.2 Dolichovespula sylvestris
CCACTACCACCACCACCACCACCCTCCCACTCTCTCCTTAAACACATCCACATCGACCTCCCTTCTTGAACGTACCTACGCTGGGATTCAACCGAAGGGGTGGAGAAGACATCGAGCGAACAGAATTCGCTCTCCTCCCTTAAGATCGGCAACCTCGTTTGTCCTGTTTGTAAACAGAACGTCCACTATACCTACAGGGAGAAGTAAAAGGGAGGGCTAATTTTCTTGCACCATTATGATGGACCCATGGAAATTTCATAATAATCGTATTATAAATTACATAGGACCTAATAGACGATGTTCTCGGAATAAAAAAAAAAAAAAAGAAAAAAAAGAAAAAAGAAAAAATCTCTCCGACATATGTACATACCGAGTTAGAGATTTAAGTCGCGATCTTTGTTCGTAAAGTTTCTTTGATCGGAAAACGTAGAAAGAAAGGGAATAAGGATAAAGGGAGGAAAAAGGGGTTGGACCCGTGCGCGCAGACGCACCGCGCGGCTCTAAGTGGAAGGCTTCGCTTCTAATTCATATCTTCACTTTTAAGCCTAAAAGCAACGTACACCGCTTTTAGCCTTAAAAGTGAGACAAGAATAAGGGGGTTAGATTTCAAACGCCGTGCACGCAGTAGAAGTACTCTCGTTGGCTGCACGAGTGCACTTGCGGTACTTCTAAATGAAACTTCTCCGAAAGTGTGCAAAGCGCCGTATATTTCAGCGTGCATTTTCTAAAGGGTAGCGCATATTTTTCCTCTATGAACGTTATCCTCTTTTCGTACATTGTCGTTCGGATCGTCTTGTTCCCTTTCTTTCTTTTTTCTCTCTATCTATCTCTTTCCCACTCTCTCTCTCTCTCTCTCACACACACACTCTCTCTCTCGTTCTCTCGCTCTCTCTCTCTCTTTCATTCCCTCTTTTTTTTCTGCGCGAAGAGCATTATCGCTCCGAAGGGAACAAATAATTCGCAGAAAATGTTAGAGTAACGAGATAAAGCGAATTCTCGGTCGAGAGTGTAACAACGTGTGTCTCGTGTGACGGTTGAACGTCGAGCGATTCGATGCAACCAGAGGAAAGCGAGATAGAGAGAGAGATAGAGAGAGAGAGAGAGAGAGAGAGAGAGAGAGAAAGAGAGAGTGAAAGGAAGATATAGAGAGACTCGGATCGTCGAACTTCCGACTTAGATACGAAGCGAATGGTGACACGTTTGCTCGATAATGCAGGCTCGATGTGTCGATATCACGGTCACGGTTCATCGTAACTGTTGCGCTTCGTTAATAAGGTCAATTAGAATAATGGACACGAAGCATGATTCGAAACTGCGTAAGGGCGTAGGGTTGTTATCGGCGAGCGTGCGAGAATAATGATTACGCGTAAATTCGAGCACCGTACGATTTAGTTCACATAACGTATCAGAGATCATCAACGGATGGACAAAAAAAAAGAAAAGAGAGAGAGAGAGAGAGAGAGAGAGAGAGAGAAGAAGAAGAAAGAAAAAAATAACAAAACGAAAAAAAGAAGGTAGAAAAATATATCGAAACGTATAGCGACGATAAAACGTTCGTTGAAAATAAACAATGGGTCGTGACTTTTATACGTTCTGTTATTTCATGACACTCAACGAAATCTATGTATGTATCTTCATCGAATATTTTAAATCTTTGCACTCGCGGTTTCACGCTTCAGAATCTTTTGAAAAATAATCAACATTAGAAAACGAACAAACCTAATCAATATGATCGTTCTAATACGTTTTCCCCGTATACTTCGCGTAATTATTCTATGCAGATGTATTAATAATCGTAACTAATAATAATAATAATAACAATAATAATAATAATAATAATAATAATAATAAACAGAAAAAACAAAACGAATCGAAACAAAAAACGACATTGCAACCGAAGTGAAAAGCGGAAGATTGGACGATGAAGAAAATAAAAAAAAAGGAAAAAAAAAAGAAAGAAAGAAAGAAAAAAGGGTGGAGGGTAGGAAAAGAAAAAGAGAAAAGTGCTCCTCGATAAGCGTTCGCGACTATCTCGCGCGCAGTAATAAAACGCGTGGGCGCCAACAGTAAAAGCGGGATGGAACGTGGCATCGGTTTGATGTTACAAGAAAATGTAACCGTTGCCCCGCGGCCCCGTACTTTTCAACTGCCCTCCCAACTCTCCTCTCTCTCTCTCTCTCTCTCTCTCTCTGTCTCTCTTACCCTCCTTCATCTCTTCCTTCTCTTCTACGTTACCCACCTTCTCCTTCCTCTTCTCCCTTTCTGCCCTCTACGGCATAGTGAAACTTCGTGGCAGCCCCACTGCCCTCGCTCTTTCTCCCTCTTCCGTACTCTCTCTCTCTCTCTCTCTCTCTCTCTCTCTCTCTCTCTCTTTTTCTCTCTCATACTCCCCTCTGCCCACCTCCCTTCAGCCGTGTATATTCCTGGATACAAGCGCGCTGCCCCCACCAACGTCGTCGTCACATCGCGATGGTGGTATTGATTTAAAAGTACATTCGTGTTTTCATAATGCTGTATCTGTACCGAGAGCCAAGCACTCCCCTCGGCCTCCCTCCCCATCCTCCCTCCGCCCTCCCTCATTCCCTCGAACCACCACTTTCCTTCCTTCCTTCCTTCCTTCTTACTCTCTTTCTCTTCTCCTCCCTTAACCGTACGATCCCTACCACTACCATCCCGTACCGGCCGTGCAAAGATACAACTAGGAATCCCATCCCCCTTTTTCTACCTCTTCCATCCGACTATCAAGAATCGCACAGACGGCACAATCGAATCTGCGCTAATCCGTTCGCCCGATAACTCGATGCTCGCAGATTGACCGCGTGAAAGAGAGAGAGAGAGAGAGAGAGAGAGGGAGATATAGAGTATCGATGTTTCCTACGTTCAACGTGAATTTTACATAGACCCCAACGATGAACGTCGACCAATCCTTTCAAATCGATTAACGATCTTACGTAACGAGACTATTTTTCGTTAGAATTAAGAAGAAAAGTTAAAGATTATTTCCTATGTATGCAAATCTCGAATAATTAACGAAGTATCCCTGAGATTGTTCCTGCGGTAATTAATTTTGGAATTAGCAAAAGGTAAAAATTGGAAAAATTTCTGAAGAATTTGAAGTGGCAAAGCAAAATAAAAAGAAAGAGAGAGAGAGAGAGAAGAGAGAGAAATACGTAGAAACACGTTTGAAACCGGTTTTCGATCCGTTGAACCGAGGGTAAGTCAGTGACAGATTGTATTACGTGCTCGAATGGACACCTTGTAAATTTATTATTACTAATCATTCGTTCATCGAATACGAGAGCGAAACAATTCTTGTTCGATCTGTTGAACGTTCGTTATTTTATCAGTCGGAGAATCGTTCAGCGGGAACTCCGAAGCAGTAACAAGATAGATTAACGGCTATGATATTCATGTCTCGCTAGATCCCGATGCGAGACACTTTAACTTGATAAATAATCAGGATAAATAGATCTTTTAAAACGGATAGATTCAGCTATTTAGAATCTAATGGAGCAAAAAGATTAAGAAATTAAGGAAATTATTGTCGCGTTATTCCGAAGGAAATGGTCGCCTTTTGGGAGAAAAATATTTAATGAATTTCTATTCTTGGGTAAGTATTGCTTGCTCTTAGAAAATATAGAAAATGACAAATTATCATAAAAATTAGTAAAAGAGATATTCAAACAATTTTTGAGAAGAAGATCGATACTCGACATGTAAAGATATGTATCTTCGTCCGTATCTATATACATACATACATGCATACATACATACATGCATACATACATACACATGTGTGTGTGTGTGTGTGTGTGTGTGTGCGTGTGTGTATCTATAGATATTTATAGATATATAGATACAGAGTTTCGAGAGTTTATCGACGCTCGTCTTACTCCGCGAAAGAGCACCTGCTCGTTTTTTGCAATCGACTTTAATAAACAGCAATTACGGTCCTGCATGCTGCTCCCCTCTGCGGCCGCGTCCCTCTTTCTACTCGACGTGCCGCTTTTATTCGCTTGACTTTCGTGCTGCGACAAATAAATGTTGCAATCACGAGAAATCGACGACCGCAGTTCGAAAAGATCCAGCAGGCAAGATTATACAACGGATACTACCGCGAGAGAAAGAGAGAGAGAGAGAGAGAGAGAGAGAGAGAGAGAGAGAGAAAGAGAAAGAGATGTATTATCTTGAGAAATATTGACGGCCGTGTTAAGTAAAAGACGTTAATAGTACTTCGGTATAGTACATAAAATATATAAAAGTTTCTAATCATCGTTCAGGTTCATGAACATAAAGGAATATTCGAATTTGACATCCGCTCGCCGATCGAGAAAAGGGTGAGAGAGAAAGAGAGAAAGTAAAGAGAGAGAGAGAGAGAGACAAAGAGAGAAAGAGAGAGAGAGAGAGAGAGAGAGAGAGAGAGAGAGAGAACAGTCGTTCGGCAGCCCCTCCCTTGTATCAAGGAGGGTTGTTCGTTGCTGGGCATTGGTGCTCCCGGAGTGGCGGAAAAATGGTGGGGATGTATGGGCGGTTTTTACTATTGATTACCGAATTAAAAACGCGCATGCATAATTCAGTGATATTGTCGACTTACAGATATTCGCGCGGAGAGTCGCCACCGTCGGCTTTAAAACAACCCCTTTTGAAATTTCATGATCCATCGTCAGATGGAGCTTTCCCTGTGTATTTCCAACCCCTCGATAGATGACGCCTGCGAACGTCGAAAACAAACGGAAATACTTAACTACCCTGTAAACTACTCTTTCGATCGTGAAGTTGAAAAGGTGTGACATGGAGGAGGGTTGATTTTATCCGAACAGTAATATTACCGACATGGAAATACCGTTTGTAGTTAAACTCAAACTTTAACGTGATAATAACAGGACATTGATCCCTCTCTCTCTCTTTCTCTCTCTCTCTCTCTCTCTCTCTTCCTGTTACTTTTTACCATAGAAAAGCATTACTCCGTTCGCGCAGCTAAACGTAGTCGTTCGTATCGTTCTTTTCAAAGCGACTCGTTACGGGAACGAGGCAAAGAATTCGTACGAGAGAACGTGCCCTCGGGACAAATACTTGGTGAATTCTAAGGCTACCTCGTGCGAGGAAAGGTGAATACCGTGACCTGCCGTGCCGTACGGTGTTTTGGCGACGGGCCAGATGTTACGCCAAACTATCTGGGCTCATTCTCCGCTAACTACTTCTTGTTTTTTCCCCCTCCCTCCCCACCTTCTTTTCCCTTTCTTCTTTCTCCTTTCGTGAGTTGATCGCACTGTTCGCTAATTTGAAAAAATATAGCGTAACGATAGCTTATTTTGGAAAGGATAGGGACACGATAATCGGTATATATGGCCGTATCCATTTTTGGAATTACTCTGAAACGCGTGTGCTTGTAGTTGGCCGGAGAAAGAAAAAAATCGAATGTATTATGTGCAAGTCTCTCTCTCTCTCTCTCTCTCTCTCTCTCTCTCTCTCTCTCTCTCTCTCTCTTGCTCGTTAATCTCCTTGCTTTTCTTTCGCTCTCGATCGTTCAACGACACCCAAGAAAGCTGGCGCGACGGGTGCAACGCGCGATAAGGATATGAAACGTAGGGAATGAAATGCCAGAGAGGTTTCGTACGTGTCACCGCGACTGACGCGTGGCCAACGATCGGTATTATTATGGAGAAACCGAAAATGACGAGGCGGTGCCGGGCTCGCTCTGGCCAACGCACCTTCCTTATCCTTTCTTTTCCTCTCTTTCTTTCTCTTTTTCTCTTTCTGTCTGTCTGTCCCTTTCCCTCTCTCTCTCTCTCTCTCTCTCTCTCTCTCTCTCTCTCTCGACTCTCCAATGTTATCGCTCGCACTCCCGAAGAAACGATCTTGTGCGAACGCGATTTATTCCTTCCGTAGAAATAAGCTTAGGAGAAAAGGGAAAGAAGGAACGTTCGACGGTACTCAAACGAAACTGCCAAAACGTGGATGGAATTTTATGTCGACGCGATCGTATTCGCTCTTGCAATTCTTTTTTTGTTTTTTTTTTTTTCTTTTTTGTATCGTCTTTCTATAATTTTTCTTTTTTTCTTTATCGTCTTTTTTTCTTTTCTTTTCTTTTTTCTCTCTTCGTTTTTCATCACCGTTTCTTCGAATACGATGGTAGAGCGAATGATAAGACGTTCACGAGACCCTTCGGCTTTTTTCTCCCACTCCATCTTCCCTCCTCATTATAATAGTTTAAAACAAATCGTTATAGAATGCGACGGGGCAAAAGTTAGCCTCAAAATCGTTTGACGCTTCTTCTGCAAAATCAGGTTATGGAAATGAAGGAACCGCGTACGCATCCGCGACGTGGCCGCATTAAAGAGCCATTGAATTCAAAGTTAAATCACTTAGCATTGACTTTACTAAGCGGGCACACAAGCTTTTTCTTCCTCTTGATTATTAACGAACCGATACGTTCTAAAATATTTTATTCGCGTTCGCGTAATGCTTTACCGCTTTTTGCGTTCTTCGTACTCGACACCGACAAATATTTCTATTTATTTCGTTATACTTTACTTACGTAGAAACGTAAAAGAATAGAAACAGAATAGAAAGACCGAAAGATAATCTCAAGGAGAGATCTCTGAAGCGATGAAAAACACGTTAGTCACGTGCCGCTTGGCTAGACGCGGCCTAGACTTACGTTAGACGGGCATGTTTATTAGACGGCATGCTTAGGTCAAGGTTGCTACGGTCGAAGAACGGCAACCAGTCACGCTAGTTTTCAACAGACGTTAGAAACCGCGTCGTTAGACCCCTCCGTCGACCGCTGCCACATTTTCTCCTTTACAATTATCGACAGGAACGATAAATAATATTTCATATAATTACATTGATACGCGTTATTTATAATTTATTGTAATCTTATTAATAACTAAATTGTTAACGGTCGCGGTTCAACGTTCAACGGTGCTGCCAGGTTAACGCGTATTCGCATGAACGTATATATATTTTAACGTTTCCGGGAGCACGCGGAAAGACTATTAAACATTATCCTTTGACATCTCGCCGAGCTAGAGAAATTCGGCAAAAGTCAAAAGGACAATTGTATACGACCGCCTTTCCTCGCTACGAACGATGGGACATACATAGTTTTTGCATAACGAGGTCGTTGGTATTCGCTTGTCTTTGTCTACCATCGCGACTTTTGGAAAGGAAATACCTCCTGTTCTTGTTCTTCCTTCCCTTTATTTATTTATTTTTTATTTATATTTATTTATTTATTTCTTCTTTATCTTTCCGTTTTGTTTTAATCTTCCGGTGATACTCTTATTATTTCCTAGCGCACGATTTCGACTTGATCGATAAGAAAACGAACAAAAAGAAAAGAAAAGGAACGATTAAAAGAAAAATTAAAAAGGGAAAAAAAAAGCAAAGAAGAATTGACGATCAATTGATCGACGAAGGATATTCACGAAAAGGTCAAAAGTTGAGGGATTATTTCGTCTCGTTCTATTTCATGAAACTAAGGGAAAAAGAGGACAGCCAATAGAAAGAGCGGAAGATGGGCGAGCGTACGAACGAACGACGAGCGAACGAGCGAACGAACGCGCGCCCGCGCGCGCACACACGTTTTCGTACGGTCGTCTCTCCGTGGTGGACCCGTGCCAAAGGCTACTGACCCTGACCCAAGGGGCATTGCTCCTATATGGTGCGTCTCTCCGTTCCTTTTCTGTTAGATCGGCACACCGAGCCGCAAGTTAGTCACGATGATGATGAGGTGTAGTACCTACCATCCGGAGATGTTCGATAGAAAAATCAACCTTGGATCTTCCCACTCGGATTATTATTTCGTTTATAAATATTCCAAAATGTTTCTTCCATACTCTCTCTCTCTCTCTCTCTCTCTCTCTCTCTCTCTCTCTCTCTCTCTCTTTTACTCTTACTTTCGACATAGCTAACTAAGTGCACGTAAAGGAATGTATTGTATGACGAACGATTAACATATAAATGTTAATAATATACAAACATAATAATATACAATATAAAGCGCAAAGGGATATTAAAATCGTAGAGTGAATTTTGATCGTCGTATTATACGCATTTGTTACACTCTGTTAAATTAATGTCAGTATCAGATAGAATCTTTTAGCTACGCGTATCGAGGAGTATTCGTTACGAATAGAGAGAAGGGTGATGGCGGTTAGTCGGGTACACATATCGAATAAAACGAAAAACTGATAAACGATCAAAAGTTTCTCCCGTCACAGTCAACTACGAAGTAAATAAGGTTCAAAATGCTCTCGTGTGAACACGCGAGGCGCCATTGAAATATCAAAGGTAAAGGGCTCTTCCTGTAGTTTTTAATTAGATTTCACGAATAGCCTTATCCATCTACGGTATCTCAAGTACCATGAGAGAAGTGGAAATAAACCGGATGGACGTGTCCTTATCCGCGAGTTCTCTCGACTTTATGTCGGTCGATATGTACGAGTCAAAATTCGTGAATAATAATCGGCAAGCTTAGATGTACAGTGAATTGAAACATTAACGCGTCACGTCTAAGCAACGACGTTACACGACGTGCATCGATTGTCACAATCGCTAACGGTACGTGCCAAATTCAAAAGTCAGCCCTATTCCATGTAACATCATTCTATTTAATACACGATATTATTGAGAAATATGTAACAAGAAAATTGTGTATACGTGCAATAAGATTGAAATGTAATTTACACGTTTACGTTAAAATTACTTCGTAAGCTCTAATGAACCTCCGGCATGAACTTAGATTGAAGAGAGAGGAAGAAAGAAAGAAAAAAAAGAGAAAATAAAAAGAAATGGAGTGAGAGGGAGGGAGGGAGGGAAGAAGAATAAAGAGAGAGAGAGAGAGAGAGAGGGAGAGAGAGGGAGAGATCGTTTCGTTCCGTTCCGTTCCGTTCCGTTCCGTTCCGTAAAAGGATCGACTAAGGTCCGTTCCTCTCGTATCTTCACGTTCGCGAGAACTCGTCCCATCCTTCCAATCCCTGTCTACACCCCCCCTTTCTCTCTCTCTCTCCCCGATCACCCTCACCCCTCAGCGCGAGCATCACGAGAACGCGTACTACGGCCAACGAGAAAAGGATACCACGTAGACGAGTTTTGCCGGTGTCCCATATTCCAGGCCTTTCACCTTTGCTTCGCATCGACGGTTCGAAACTTCCAAGACGATGCCCGCGGCCGGTCTTAGGCGTCCAATATATCGCGATCTCGCGTTCTGCTCAAACTTGATCGAACCGTATCAGAGGGGAGACTAAAATCGAATGAACGTAAGGCATTATTTTCGATCGATACGAACTAACATACAATTCTTGAGACAAAGGTAAAGATATTTCTAAGAAATGGTATATGTAAATATTTCCTTATCCTTTATCCTAACGCAGAGTTAAACGCGGTTTCCATGAAAATACGTATCGTAATAGCTCGAACTCGGTTACAAAGTCACAATGGAGAACAATCGAAAGAGATAAACCCGATGTACGTATGTGGGTAAATATTTACGTCGCCAGAGTTGGAGACAATCATCGTCCCAATGTATGATGACATGTTATTAGATAAAAGACGATCGACCATTTGTTCGATAGATAATAACGAGCGTTAGAAGGTCGTATAGATACTCGGTGAAGAGCTCTCTCTCTCTCTGTCTCTCTGTCTCTCTCTCTCTCTCTCTCTTGTCATCCACATCATCGTCATTCAGAGATTATAGCGAGAGGTTGCAGACGGTCAAGCCACGACGTCGCCGAACGCTCGGCAGATATTTGCTCGCTCTAATTCGGCCTTGAGTCTAATACTCGTCATTGACCAGTGGTCGTAGACCTCGGTGAATGTTCGTTTCGCGAGAGCCTCGTTCGCCGGTTAGAAGAAACCACAGAACAGACGACGTTCTATTATACATGTATGTATGTATGTGTGTTTGTATGTATGTATGTATATACGTATGTATGTACGTATGTACCTACTTAGATACTTATATATATACATACATATGTATATGCCTACGTTATACATATATGCTAAAAGAATAACAGCCGAGCCAGTTCTGCGCTACCTGCCGTTCGTTTGTTCATTCGTTTGAGAAAGACGGGGCGGGAGGGGAGGGGGAGATAGAGAGAGAGAGAGAGAGAGAGAGAGAGAGAGAGAGACTTATCGAAACGACGAGACCATTTTTCCTCCCTTTGTATCGGATCCTTCTCGATCTTTTTCTCAACGGTCCATGGACGGTCAACGTTTAATCTCGAAAACAATGGATCGTCTTTCAAGAACGTACAATCTATTCAAGATCGAAGAGGTCTTCTTCTTCTTTGCCAAAACGCGTACGTTTCGTTTATCTTTTTCTGTGATGACGCAGAGAATTGGCGAGAAAGAGAAAGAGAAAGAGAGAGAAGGAGAGGTCATCGGAGCACTTCCATTTTGGCGAACAAAGTGGAGGATCTGCCGACTCTGAGGACAAATAGTTTCCTCGCCCACTCATGGCGAACACGTAGGCAGCTCCGGCGTTGTCGTCGACGCTAGTTCAAGGTTCCTATCACAGACGGAAGTCTGGCCAGCTGTCTCTCTCTCTCTCTCTCTCTCTCTCTCTATCTATCTATCCATCTCTCTCTATCTCTCTATCTCTCTTTCTCTTTCTCTGTCTCATTCTTTCTTTCTGTCTCTAGTGTGTCTCGAATATCATTAGCCGAGCACGAAGGCCAGGAAGAAGGGTGGAAGGGGAGGAGGTGTTGGAGGTGGTGCGTTGGAAATGGCGGAGGAGAAGAGAGGAGAGAGGAGGACCGACGGTGGCTCCTCAAACTACTCTTCTCACTCTGTACTCGCGCACTCGTCGACTCGTTGGGACATAAAGAGACGCCTTGTCCGTGTTTCGGCGGGCGCGATAGCGCGTTAGACGACGTCTGCACGGTAACATAGGTTAGTGACACGACGAAGGTCACCGGTAGAGAGGACTACGATAGAGAGAACGCGAGAGAGAGAGAGAGAGAGAGAGAGAGAGAGAGAGGCCCAAGCTCTCACGATTCTCGTAGGCAACGCACGCGCGTTAGAGAACGCGACGATCCAACGACGCCCGAGAGAGCGTATTTAGAAAGCGCGATCGCAAGATCACCGGGCGTGGCGATCGAATGCAGATGTCGATTACGATGTTAAAGATACGATCTCGAGCTTTTTTACATCTCTCGTCGGGAGAGTGTTTGCACAAAATTTATCCTCCTCCTCCAGCTCCTCCAGTTCCTCCAGCTTTTCAGCTCCTTCAGCTCCTCCTTCGAGGCATCGTTCGAGTTTTCTCCCGAGGACAAAAGAAAAGAGAGAGAGAGAGAGAGAGAGAGAGAGAGAGAGAGGGAGAAAGGAAAAAGAGGGAAGAAGAAAGAAAGAAAGAACAAAAAATTTCCAAGACTTGGAATTATTAATGACGTCATTTGTAAACGTCTACGCTGTTGTAAACGTCTTTCGTTTCGAACTAAGATATTGTACGATACGCGTACGATTATCTATATCTCTCGATACACATACATACATACATACATACATACATATATATATATATATATATATATATATATATATATATCTGTAGTACCTACCACTTTAAATTAATCGATTCCGAATTAATCGCAGTAAATGAGACGAAAAATAAATAAAGCGTCCGTCCTTGTCTGTGGTAACGACAGACGTAGTAGCTAGACATTACTTATACGGCTTCTTTCATTGCCTCCACTCGAGGCGTACCCTTCTAATCGAGTCGTTTTTGTCTTTTGTTAGCAGGTAACAGACGGTGGAAGGACATTCTTCGTCTAGGACTAGACACCGTTAGATCTTCCAGACGGTTGGAACGCCGGAAAGAGAGAGAAAGAGAGAGAGAGAGAGAGAGAGAGGAGGGAGAAAGAGGGAGAGAGAGAGAGAGAGAGAGAGAGAGAGAGAGAAAGCGAGAAAGAATAGACGACCTTGGTTGCTCGATCGAAGAAGACTACTAACTTTATCTGTCGATTTCCATCAACAAATATTTTATTTATTACTCGTAGAATACATTATAAAGTTACGTTTGTATCTACAATGTATTATAATTTCATAAGAGATATGTATACCGATTAACATTTCCATGTATTTGTAAAAAGAGCGCATTGGCTTGTTATACAAACACACAGACGCACACACAAACACAAACAAATATACACACACGAATATATACTATACCAGCTAAGTAATAAACGTCGAGAAGTATCGCGATAAAAGGCGTGCGCGCTCACGCAGCGGGCTGCTATTAGAAAGAGTCTCGTCGTCGATGTTGCCAGAAGGCCTTAATTCGCCTGCAAATTATGTACGTCGACGGAGAAACGTTGGCGACGCATTAAAATCATTTTAACGACGCGCTCCTTTTCTACATCTTTTGTTCGGAGCAGCCAAGGTCGACGACATAAGCGCGTGTGCGCTCGTACACGCACACTCGCACGATCGAACACTCGCACGTACACGAGCTCATAGCGATAGAGAAAAGAGAGAGAGAGAGAGAGAGAGAGAGAGAGAGAGAGAGAGAGAGAAGGAACGAAGAAAGGAGCCCGAGCATTATTTCGTAATTCGGATTACACTTTGAGACCGTTAGGAGTTACAGACGGTCAAAGCACGGCAACGACGTCGTCGCTCAAAGATAGAAGAAGGAGGAGCAAGAGGAGGAAGAAGAGGATTCTAGCAACCTTGACTTTTCGTTCCTAACGCTCTTACAACACGCGTTTGAATCTTCGAGGCTCCTTATTATTCCAAACGGATTGCGCAACGCGACGTCCTTTCGATTTTGGCGCGCCGTGAAAAAACGAGTCGCGTCGACTCGCTCCACCGGAAGTCTATCAATCGAAACGAGTTTTTGTTTTTCTTTCTTTCTTTCTTTCTTTCTTTCTTTCTTTCTTTCTTTCTTTCTTTCTTTCTTTCTTTCTTGGCCTTGTCTTTTTTTTTTGTTTTGTTTTGTTTTGTTTTGCTTCGGACTTTTTTTGTTGTTTATGTCTTCGTCTTTTTTTTCATAACGCTCACAGAAATGACCAGAACTATTCTAACTCTTAAGCGAGGTTATCCTGAAGTTGCTTTTATCCTCATGTCGTAAATCGTGAAAAAAGAGAGAGAGAGAGAGAGAGAGAGGGGAGGGAAAGAGAGAAAAATTAGAAATAAATTCTTTTCAATTTCTTTGACCTCAATTCATTCGATGAAAATAGGGAAGCACGTGCATTCGATCGAGAAAGCCTATCGAAAGTCACGTAATCGCGTTAGATTAATTTTCTCATTTTTTAAATACGGTACATATACTCTTATATCGAGGGATAAATTACTTCTCTTTTTTCTTTTTTTTTTTTTCGTTTCCTTTTGAAAACTACTCGACAAGCCTCGCACTGGCTGCTAGCTAGTTTCACGCTATAAACGATTCTTGACGAATTCGCCGAAACGCACTTCGACCAGATGCATATATAAATGCAGCAATTACGCTTCGAGCGCAACGTCTAGACGGATTAAAGTAAACAGGATGTCTCGTTCCACTCGCAGCGAGAGCCCCTTCCTAGACGAAACGCTGACACGTTCGTCGTACCGATCCACATATATGCGCCGAGCTTTATCGCTTTGCGGTTACGTTATCGTCTCGTTCGACGGGAGAAAGAGAAAGAGGGAGAGAGAGAGAGAGAGAGAAGGACGTGCGGAAATTCGTCATGACCTTTTCGTGAAATAGAAACTACGAAAGTCGTAAAAAAAGTGTCGGCAAGAATTTGGAGAATGAGAAATAACAGGGAAATATCAAAAGATTCCTTTATCTATAATATTGTCATTATTATCATTATTATTATCATTATAATAATAATAATAATAATAATAATAATATTTATTATTATTACTATTATTATTATTATTATTATTATCATCATTATTATTATTATTATTATTATCATTATTATTATCATTATTATCATTATTATCATTATTATTATTATTATTATTATTATTATTATTATTATTATTATTATTATTATTATTATCGGCGAATTGTATAATCATTGTATTCGTTTTGATTGACATATTTCTTATAGAAACGATCGTTAATGTTGAACGTTGTTGCGCGCCTTTATTATGACGTTTACCGTAAATTATAATCAAATTTAGAAGACGACGAATTAAATACAAAGTCATTTATATCCGATTCTAAAATTAACTGGCCCAATTTACCATAACCATAATTGCCACGTCATGAAACCTTGTTACCTTCCTCTTGAACTTCCACTTTTCGTATCGATTAAAAAAACGTTCGGGGTCGATATTTCGTTCGTTCGCCATTAATGAAGGCATCAACATTTTTGTCGATCGTATGGAATGAAATCACAAAGGGAAGGGAAAAAAGGATGATGGCACGGAGTGCATCATGCGTAAGCGCACTCGTGCATGAAGGTTCGCCTTTCCGTTGAACTTGGCCGACTTCTCTGATGCACGCCGTGCCTATCCCCTACCATCGTACGTCCTCGTTTTCTCCTTCTAACGCACGTTCACGGTCAGACCCAAGCGTAACTCGCTTCGCTTTCTAACGCTTCGTTTAAATGGGGGGACTGTGCCAGTCTGGCGAGACATGTTACGAGCCAGCACAACACACACATTCATACATACATACGTAAGTACATACATACATACATACATAATATATATATATGCACACACACACGCGCGCTTGCGCATTTACGTACGTAGCATTATACGGCATACACGTTCTTCTAATCTTTTCGTCCGAACACGATGTACCAACGTTTCTATTAGAAACAAGAACTCTTTGAAGAACGAGAAACCTTGTTATTCAAGGCCGATTCAACGTAATTCCTAATATTAGCTGACAAAAAGTATTTGTGTTACTATGAATGTTGGAAGGACGAGAACTCACAGCTCGAACTTGACCGCGTTTACTCGTCTCTCTTTATTGTTAGACCGTAGTTTCGCTCGTAAATCCGTCGAAGGACGATCTATTGCTTCCGTGGCGACTCTCAGGGCCGCTGTCTC